>JAKSZT010021121.1:1015787-1086860 GCA_026826555.1 Tolypeutes matacus
CAGGAGGAGATACCGTCTTCCAACTGGGAAATCCAGAAGGGCTTCACAGAAAGCGTGGCATTGTAGCAGGTTATGGAGCTAGCAGGGCTGGGACCACACTCCAGAGAGAAGGCCAGCCTCCACAAAGGTCTGGAGGGGAGAGTGGAACCCCGTCCCTGCAAATGGCATGTTCAGATCCCAACCCCTGGCCCCGGGGATATGAGCTCATTTGTCAGCAGGACTTCGGAAGATGTTATTAGTTAAGGTGAGGCCCAAATGGAACGAAGGTGGGCCTTAATCCAGTATGGCAGAAGTCCTTATAAACAAAAGAAACAGGGCACGCAAAGAGAAGCCAGAAGCTGGAAGGAAGTCAACGGAATCTGGAAGGGAATGGAGAAGATGCCGCCATGTGCATGGCCATGTGACGGAAAAGCCAAGGAACCCCAAAGATTGCTGGCCAGCTAAAAGATACTGACCCACGGAGGAAGCAAGCCTTCCGGCTCCTGAAACCATGAGCCAACCAATTCCTGTTGGTAAGCCCACTCGTGGTATGGTATTTGTCTTAGCACCCAGGAACTAAAACGGGGGATACAGGGAGTGGCCGGTACAGGGATGCCACCTCAGCTCTGGGTGCTGTCAGGTGGGACTCGGCTGAGCTCAGTCCTGATGGCAAGCCCAAGCTGCCACTCCTGCCCAGTGCAGTCCTCGAGTTTCCTGCAGGTCAGCCCTGAATGTTGGCTGGAAGGAAGTCTTCCTTTCCTCAACTTCCAGGAAACTCTAGCCTGGGTCCCATGTCGGCCACATGTTGGGTCATACACAGCCTCTATTGTCACTGGCTGCCAAACCCCATCTGCCCTCCAGTAGCCCCACTTTCTCCTGAAGCTGGAAGTTCCCCGAGGTGGCCTCTTTTGGGTCTCCTGAATTTACGTTCAGTCCAACCAGGAGCCGATGTCACCCAACTTGCCCGGAAACACAGATTAGAGAAAACACACACAGTCAATTTAACTGGCAATTAAACAGGCTCCCCTATGTAATTAGCGTCAAGACAACTCACAATTACTACAGGACGCGCATTTGCAGTCGACGTTCACATTTATATAGAGTGACAATTACTGGGCGCTAATATCTTAACAGGAAGCAGAGGGAATTTGTGAATCCATTTCAAGGAGGCAGCCCATCCTGTCCCTGTAAATAACTTTTTCGTAAAAGCAACTGTACAATTCAAAAGGGAATGCTTGAAATGATGCAAAAAAGAAAACCACTGACTCAATTGAAAAGAACCGATAGCTATTTTGAGATGACGGATTCCAGGACACTAACTAGTTGTACCATGTTCGTAATCACAAGCACCGCTGACTGAGGCTCACTCTGTGCCAGGCGCTTGATGTGCTTTATCTCACCCAGGCCTCACCAGGACTCTCTCACAGACAGGGAGAACTGAGGGCAGGGGGGTGCCGGCTTTCCCAAGGTCACACAGCTCACGCGTGGGGTCGGCAGCAGGACGCAAACCCAGGACTGACTCCAAAGCCTCTGTGCAAAACCAGCACACACTCTGCTTCTCTGTGTTGCCTGGCAGAGCTCATGTCCAGTCCCAAACACCCCAATGGGCAGATGGTGGGCAGAGGCCCAGAGAGGGATGGGCTTGCCCCAGGTCACGTGTGGAGCCCACGGCAGAGCGGGGCCTGGAGCCCGGGCCTCCCGCCTCTCACCACCCAGCTCTTTCTACTGTACCCTCTGGATTTCGTGGGAAATGAAGCCTGGGCAAAGCTGCCAGGGAGAGGCACCCCCCACACACCCCAGCAACCTCATCTCCTCTACAGCTGCCTTGCAGGCCTAAGGTGCTTGTTCTCAAGAAGAGGGGGGCCTGAGATGGCTCCAGGGTCAACAGAATAGGCCAGGACGTGACATTCTCATGGGATGGCAGAGGCTCAGGAGTGTGAGCAGAAACGAGCAAAGCCTCTTAAGGTCTACATGCCATTGGCCAAAACAAGTCTCACAGCCAAGCCCAAGTCACATGGCAACAGTGTGGACATGAAAAGGAGCCAAGAACCGGGGAGCCATTCAATTTGTCGTGGTGTAATAAAAGCTGCATCATTTCCTTACTTGAAGATCAGTATTCCCTGGGGAAGGTGTCAGCAGCTGGAAGGATGTGGCTTAAAGCTTCAATGTGTGACTCTGTGAAATGGGAATGATCACAACTGCCCATGGGGTTGTTATGAAGTTTAAATGAGATAATACACATAAGTTCCCCAGCGCCATGACTGACAAGTCACAGGCAATCAATAATCACCACCATCCTTATGGTGGCTGACTTGTCCCAGTTTACCCGGGGACTGTCTCAGTTTTCAAGTTGAAAGTTTGGCATTCTGGGAACCCCCTTAGTCCCCTGCAAATCAGGAGGGCTGGTCACTCTAAGTAGCCCCATTACAAAATACTACCAGCTAATCCTCATTTGCCAGATATGATGCCAAGTACTGGGGGTAGAACTTCTTATTTAACCCTTACATTCACCCCCTCAGCAAGGGCTGCCATTTGGATGTTGCAGCACATGGATCTCAGGCAACAGCAGGGAATCAGGAGAAGAAAAGATGAAATTTTTAAATGGACACTTCCCGTAAGGGGCTCACAAACTAGGAAAAAAGATAAGCACATGTATACAAGCAACTTTATCACAAGGGAGAGAGTGATTAAGCAAATCTAACTTCCCCAAGAATGAGAAGATAGGGATTTTTTAAAAAGATTTATTTTATTTATTTACTCCCCCTCCTTGTTGTTTTTGCACTCACTGCCTGCTCTCTGTGTCCATTCGCTGTGTGCTCTCTGTGTCTGCTCGTCTTCTCTTTAGGCACTGGGCACTGAACCTGGGCCCCCCATGTGGAAGAGAGGGGCTCAATTGCTTGAGCCACCTCAGCTCCCTGCTTTGCTGTGTCTCTCATTGTCTTTCCTCTTTGTGTCTCCTTGTTGCATCACCTTGTTGCGTCAGCTCTCTGCGCCTGCCCATCATGTCAGCTCGCTGTCTTGCTCATCTTCTCCAGGAAGCATCAGGAACCGAACCCGGGACCTCCCATGTGGTAGGCAGGAGCTCAATCGCTTGAGCCACATCTGCTTCCCAAGATTGGGAATTTTAAAAACTAACATTCATGTTCCTTTATAGCTATTCCATCTTGATAGCCAAGGTTAAGAGTCTGGCTTTGGAAATTCAAGGAAAATGATGTCTGACAGGAATTTCCTTGACAAAAGGAATTTGACTTAGTTCTCCCATCGGGGCCTTGTTCTAAATATATTTGTTTACAGGTTGGAAAGGCTTTACATCATCCGAGGGCTGGTGGAGACTGCTAGACCATTCTGCTCCCTGAAACCCCGGGAACGAAAAGGAATCTGTATTCAGAGAGCACCAGGTAATGTCAACACTGCTCCATTTACACAGAAATGAATTCTAAATCAAATTTATCAGCCTTGGCCATTCATCTTTCTCCTTGCAGCAGGGTCCTTTAATTTTATGTTTTCATTGTTTTAAAAAGTCATAGGCAAAGCAATATATTACCAGGAGCACCACGAGTAGGCAGAGTATACCCGAGGAAGCCAATTTCATACTCACCCCTCCATGTCTTCCGCACGGGCTGAGTTATTGGGGGTAACTTTTTGGCCTGTCTGAATTTTCCTAGAACATCCTAAGGTGAGTTTGGGAGCCCAATTCCTTATGGCCTTCGCCTGTGGAAACCAGCGTACTTGCCAGATTTCAACTCACCTGCCCTTTGGCTACATTAGGTGGTGAGTGCTCACTTCTCTCCTCCTGACCAGGACTCTGGTACATCCTCAGAGTCTCCAGTCTCATTCTTCTCTCACCACTTGCTGAACTTTCACTGAGGGCCCTGGGGGCCAGGCCAGCACTTGGGAGCAGATATGAGGTCAGCCTTGGAGAAGCTGAGACAGGCACACATAAGCAATGGCAATGCAATGGCAGCCTTGAGAGGCCCAGGAGGGAGCCATGAAATGCGTCATGAGGACAGTTGGGAAGGGGAGAGGGAGTCAACAAAGGCTTCTCAGAGGAGGCCATGGGGCTGAGTACTTACTAAGCAAGCTTTCAAACAGAATAACCCAAACAAATGCCAGGCTTCAGATTGGAAAGCTGTTTGGGGGTTGGAGGACCCTGTGGTTCACCCCAAATCCCTCCCTTTCAGTGATGAGGGTGAGGACCGCCCCTGGGGCTTACCTGGCCTCATATTAGCGTCCCACACCCTGCATAGGTGCACGTGCCCTGTGAGGTAGTTTCTATAAGTGGTTCTCATCTTTAGCAGCATCAGACTCCCGAGGAGGACTTCTGATTCAGTAGGTCTCAGGTGGGACCCCAAGAATGTTCCCAAGTTCCCACGTGTTGTGGACGTTGCTGGCTCAGGGACCCCTGGTTTATAACATTATCCCCAGTTTACAGGTGAGGAACCGAGGCTCTGAGAGGGAAAGCGACTTGCCCGTTCACAGCCAGAGAGAAGCAAGGACACTGGGGTGACTGACCCACCCAGTTTGCCCAGGACTGAGGGGTTCCCGGGACCGTGGGACTTTCAGTGCTAACCCGGGACAGTCCCAGGCAACCAGGACAGCTGGTTGCCCTGCACCCAGGCCTGTGGCTCCCTTGCCAGACCCAGGGAGTGCCTGAGAGTTTGCAAAGGCCCTTTACAGCCGCTAATACTGCTGCAATTATTCATTGCCACTATTTATTTAAAAACTCTATTTTGCCAGGGACCATGCTAAGTGCTTTACGTCCAAGATCACTCTCAATTTTCCTAACAACCCTGAGAAGCAGGAATAATTGTTGCACACAACAGCAGTAAACAGGGGCACAGAGAAGGGGTGATCTGTCAAGTCCCATAGCTATCAAGCGGCAGAGGCCACATCACACTCAGGGCTCTGCCTTGTCTACACGTGAGGCCTCTCCTTGGGCAAGAAGGCGAGCCAGAGAGGCTGGGTTCAAAGCCCAGCTCTGACGCTTGCTGGGGGTCTGACTGTGGGTGAGTCACTTCACTTCTGGGGGCTTCGGCTTCCCCCACTGTAAAGCGGAGATTATAACAACAGCTGCTCTGCTGGAAGGTTGGCTGGGCTAAAGCCCCGAGAAAGTCCCTAGAACAGGGCCTGGCACTGAAGGCTCAGTGTCAGCTGGGCAGAGGCAAGGACAAGGGTCCTGTCCTTCAGGACAAGGGGAGTCGGCTCCCTGGACACAACCATTCCAGGGCCCCCAAATGCAGAGTGATGAGCATCCACGTGACTAAACATGTTAGCCATCATATTTTCCTACGGCTAACTTTAATTCCTATTTCAAGCCCCCATTAAATCATTTCCCACCACCCCCTTCCTCAGAGGCTGTTTTCTAAGTTCCAGGCCGGTTAAGTCGTGCTAAGGTGCTGGGGGGCATCGCCATCGCTGGTGTCTTCTGCTGCCCCAGCTCCCGCTAGAGGAGCATTGGCTCCTCCCATCCTCAGTCGCTGCCTCACCCCAGAGGCCACACAGTCATCTCCGTTTCCCTCCACCAGGACCTTTTGGTGTCACTTCCTCCGTGCCACCCTTGGCAAACCTCGCTGGACAGAGAGGTTTCTGTGGGAAAGCCGAGGCACAACCTGCTCTCTGGGTCGCCTCTCTGGGGATCCGGCAGCTTCCCCAAGGTTCTGCCTGCATGTGACTCCCAGGACCCTCAGGCTCACGCCCCACAGACTTTGGCGGTCTGCCACCTGCCAGCCTTTCTCCGGGGCCCAGCACCCAGCCACCTCATTCTTCCCCTGCAGCTCCCTCTGCCAGCCAGCAGCCCTGCTCCAGGTTTAGGAGGTGGAAGCCTGGGTCGCATGCAGCAGGAATTCTCACAGGTGCCTTGTCTGGGCCTAGATTTCTGAAACTCAAAAGCCAGGAAGCTAGTTCCTCTTTCCCAACCTTCTGGCATCTCACCTCTTCCCTCAGACAAAGATCACAGAACATCTTAGCTCAGAGGTTTTTAAACTTTTTGACTACAACCCACAGTAAGAAATATCTTTTTCTTTGCAACTCAGTGTGCACAAAACAATATTTACCTTTACTGCATATTGTTCATTCTGATATTTTCTTTCTTTCTTTTTTTTTTTTTTTTTTTTTTTTTTGTGGAGGCACTAAGTATTGAACCCAGGACCTCATAAATGGGAAGCAGGCGCTCAACCAACTGGGCTACACCCACTCCCTGGGTCGTTTCTATTTTTGTCTATTTCATTTTGTTTTTGAATCCTGCTTGTGACCATTACACTGATGTTA
Source organism: Tolypeutes matacus (assembly GCA_026826555.1). NCBI lineage: Eukaryota > Metazoa > Chordata > Mammalia > Cingulata > Chlamyphoridae > Tolypeutes > Tolypeutes matacus. The sequence goes on from JAKSZT010021121.1 coordinate 1,022,034, forward strand.
TTACTGGCTAATGGGCCATATCCCACAGTTTGAAAACATTAGCCTAGTTGGCTGACGTGGGGGAAAGGTCAAGTAGTAAATAGAAATACTATTCCAAAAAATCTGTTTCTGTTTCAAAATATTGTCCCATCACAAACAAAATAACCTCTCTTATCCTTTCTGTGAACTGTTTCACGGCCAAAGGGCCACGGGGCAGGGGCTTGAGGAATAATTTGTACTCATTGCCATCCACAACTTCATTGCATTAAGAAATCAGGGGAAGTACTCTTCAGCCATACAAAGGAATGAAGTCCTGATACCTGCTACAACACGGACGAACCTTGAAGACATCATGTCAAGTGACATAAGCCAGACAGAAAAGGCCAGATAGTGTATGATTCCGCTTATCTGAAATATATAGAACAAACAGATTCAGGGAGACAGAAAGTAGATTAAAGATGGGAAAGAATGGGAGGGTATTGATGAGTACAGTTTCAGGTTGGGGTGATGAAGAAGTTTTAGTGATGGATGGTGGTGATGGCAGCACAACATTGTGGATATAATTAATATCACTGAGTTGTACACTTTAAAATGTTCAGATTTTGTGTTAGATACGTGTTTCAACAATGAAAAAATGTGTGGAAAGAGAGAGAGAAAAAGGGAGGGAGGGGGAGAGGGAGAAGAAGTAAAGAAACAAAGAAAAAGAAATAAGGCAGGAAAGAAAGAAAGAAATTAGGGCGGGCATGAAGTTATGTTTCTGTGCTTTTAAGAAAAGTCTTTGCTTTGAGAAGACTCGGCTTTCTACTCACATGTTAAACTTGAAAAGAGGGACGGACCTCGATTTGGAGCTGGTTGGAGAGAAACCTGGTCCATCTCTCCGGTCCCATTGCTGCCGCTTTCCCACGGGCCACGCAGAGGTAACAGTTCCTTCACGTTGGACTCTGATGCCAGCACATCTTCTTTGAATGGATCCCCCACAGTTCTGGAACTTTCTGACATGGCTCTTGAGGTGTTCCATGGTCTCAAAAATGTGAGGAGAAGGGACCAGAGGCAGCCCAGAAGGAGAGAGGGAGACTTGCGGGGGGGGGAGGGGCGGGGGGTGTTGGGAGATCTGGCTTTAGGCTCTCCTGCCACTGGCTGTAGTCAGATTTGGGCAAGCATCCTGCTGGCCCGGTCTTGCCTTCATTTGTTCATTCAGCCATCTTCCGAGTGCCAGCTCCCTGCAGGTCCTGGACAAGTCTCGGCTGGGCACAGAGGGCTGAACAGAGGTGCACAGCCTAGTGGGAGAGACCACCCTAGACCGGGCAGTTGCAGGAGTGAAGCAAAGGCTAGAGGAGGGGCTTCAGTGAGGGTGGGGAAGAGCCACCCAGCGGAAGTGCTCTTTAACCCAGGTCCTAAAGGTAAGAGTTGATGGAATGAGGTGGAGAGGAGCAGAGAAGGCCAGACAGAGCAAACAGTAAGAGCAAAGGTCCAGAGGTAGGAAAGTGTTGTGGGTTGGGGGGTCGGGGAGGATTTCCCGCTGGTGGAGCCTTAAGTTGTATGTGGACCCCATCCTGCCCTTGGGAGCCTTGTCCAGCGTGCTCAGAAGTGAAGGTCTCTGAGGCCCGCATGCCTGGCTGTCTAACCACTGGGAAGCCCGGTGCTCCCTGGGTGGGGGGAAAGCCCGTGCACTTCTTTGTGCCATAAGTCAGCCCTCAATTTCCAGCAGCAGATTGGGCCTAGGAAACTCGGGGTGCCCAAGGATCCCACAGAACAGTCCCCATCTTCAGTGAACGCCCCCTTAAGGTTTCCTGGAGACCAGCTGAGGTGGAGCATCCACGAAGCCCGGGCCACCGTCCGGCAGGCCAAGCTGAACTGGGCCCTCCCCTCAGGACTCTCCTCACTCCCTCAGGAGCTCCGGGTTGCCTTCCGAACCACAGGGCGGAACTCTGCTCTGGCTTCTTCCAAAAGCCCGTGGATCTATGTGAAATCAGGGCCTCTCCATCTCTCTAAACTCAGGAGGGAATTTAGAGAGATGGAAGAAGACAGGCCAGAGTGGCTGGAAGGGAAGTGGGAGACAGGGAGGAGGCTGGAGAGTCTGTGGGCCTCGTCAGGGCTTGAGGGTTTGACCCCAAGGGCAATGGGAGCCATTTGAAGGGTTCTAAGCAGGGGAAGACACAGTCTGCTCGAGAGAGGCTGTCTCCGGTGTGCCTGGAGGTGCCGGTGATGGGGTGGGGGCTGCATGGAGAGCAGCCCCTGGGTACCTTCTTTACTCTCAAGCCAGTTCTCCCAGTTACTCTGGGTGGGGAGACTGAGGCACCCGCTAGCAGATGGAGGAGGCACAGCAGCTGGAGGGGCGGTCGGGTGGGCTGGCAGATTCGCAGGACCTGGACCCATGGGATTCGGGCTGCCTCCTGCCCCATCCCCACCCTCATCTGGCTCAGCCAAGGGATGGAGTTGTGGCGTTAGGCCTTGTGTGGTGAGCTGCTGTAATTAAAGCTCTGCCAGGGTTTCCGCTGGAAAGGCAATTTGCCGAGGGCGTCTTTTCTTTTTTTTCCCCTCCTTTCTTCCCCAGGTATAAAGGAGCCTGGGCAGGGTGTACTGATTGTGCAGGCGAAGCAGGTCCTGAGGTTGTAGTGCGAGTGTTAATGTTCCGTTACAATACACGGTAATGAATTGGGACTTTCAGAGTAATAGCAGTGTGTGCTATTGGCCAAAATGAGTGTATTCATCTTCATTTTTAACATCTATTGCCTTGGAGAAGCTTTCATAATTAAATGTTTGGTTGCACCAGCAAATAAGAGGAAAGAATTCTCCTTCCATGCAAAGGAGGGATCTTCTTATCCTCATCCAGCTACAGTCCTTACCCTGAAAACAAAGGTGGCTACTATTTGCTTTACCCACAGATATAGCAAGAGTCAGAGTTCTTCCCAGTACAAAGAACTTTATGATTACAATAATCTGGCAATAGACCAAACTCTTTTTTGAGGTAGTGAGTTCCCCATTGCTGGTGGTATTCAAAAATAGCCTGTACAGCTGCTGAGCTGAAGAGGGGGTTCCAGCATTGAAGAAAGGATTAGATTTTCAAGGCACAAAGATCTGTGCATGAGGTCTGCACAGGAGCATCCTTTTGCATGAGCTGCAAGGTAGCTTAATAAAATAAGGAATTTTTTACCAATTTGCAGGATTTTAGCGGTAACTGCTAACAAACAATATGCTCCTCTTAAGTGACTCATCCATTCTGTTATTTTCCAGTCACTAATTTCTGCAGGCCTGGCAAGGGGATGCAATTTTCTGAGTCACTGTATATACTTCAAAGCAATAAAACAGAATCTTCTTTAGCATAATTCTGTATTTCAGACTTGTTGCTCTTCTGATTACCCTTCCCCAGCTCAGTGAGGTTTAGTAGCAATTTTCAACAGTGTTTCAGAGAGGGGAAAGAAAGTGGAGAAAAGAATTAAGGGCGTAGGAGAGTAAATGGCTTCTGTGTTTACTGCAAGGAATGACCTTGACACTGAGTTGCCATCCACGCCTCCTTCCACACACTGGGAGTCAGATGTGAGCAAATATTGATTATTTTAGACCCACCACAGGTATTCTGGAATTCTTCGAAAGCTCAGGCCTCCCAGGGACTCCCTGGCTGTATAAAATGAAAGGGAATAGAGGGTTCATCTTTGGGGAAAACTCCATGACCCTGTGTCGACCTTCGTTCAAAGGCCGCACTGCCGTCATAGGCTTTGGCATCTCCCATCTGACACAGCCTCACGGAGGGCCCATCCTAGCTGTTTGCTTTCCCATCTTTGTCCCACTAGATGGTGACTTCTTTGCTCTTTGTGGCCCCAACTGCCCATTTCAGTGCCTGGCACATGGTGAGCATTCATGAATTGTTTGTGGAATGAATGAATGAATGTCAACAGAGGTCGGGGATGTTTTAAAACCACTCCCTCCTGCCCCTTCTCTCAGAAGTCAGTTAAGCAGGGCTTTGAACCTCTCTTCTCCTCTCTTCTTTTAAGACCATCGAATTGCATCAAAACCATAAACTCTGGTGTGTGTGCACCACACTTTCCAGCTGGCAAAGCTCTTTCACATCCATCACCTGTCCCATTTTAAAGTCAGGAAAATGAGGGATGGAGTCTCTGGAGCAGTTGGTGGTAGCGTGACCTCGAACCTGCCCCTCTGATTCCAAGACCAAGGCGCTGGCGGCTCTGTGTCAAGTCCTAACATTTCTAGGACTGTGTCTTCCGAAGACAGCAGCTGCCGGAAGCCCACCCCTCACCTCTCCTGCAGCCCGCACACGTTTTGGCCCTTGCCTTCCCCGTTCTGATGTCCTCATAACTGCTCCAAGACTCGTTTTGTAAGGGCTTTTCCTCGGTAGGCAATTACCTGAGTTCATATGGTTAATTGAAATATTCCTTTTCCTAGAGTTTTAATTCATCCAGCGTAGTTTCAGGAGCCACAGATAATAAGACCTAATTTATAATTAGGGCTTATCAAGAATCAGCTAATTTCTAGACCCCTGATTCCCAAGGAGGGAGTGCAGGGTGGGGGCTTCTCTTTCCTTTCCAGGGAGTTGTTACCCACCACGCTCAGAGAGGCACCAGGGAGAGAGGAGAACTAATTGGGAGCTGGCCCTCCATCCTGGACAATTTATTAATTGGATTATGGGAAATCTCAGCCCCCCAGGCAAATCCCCAGGAGGTGCGGCTGCCTCCCCTAGTTTACGGGGAGAATATTAGACACAAAGACAGGAGACCTGGGTTCCACTCAGTTTTCCAGGAGCTGGAAATCTTTCAGTGAGACACTGAACACCGCCTAGCCTCAATTTCCCCATCCAGAAGTGGCTAGGACCATCCCTGCCCTGCTCTCCTCTCAGTGCTCTCGTGGTAATTACCTGAGACAATGCGCAGGGACATTTCCAGAGCTGTCATGATTATTTCTGTGTGCCTGGGATGGGCCTGAAGAAGACTCAGGAAAGGGTACCCCAGCCCAGGAAACAGTGTCAGATGGATTGAAAGCTGCCAAGACCCCACTGGAGTAAGAGTTGGGATCTACCTTTGACCCCAGGTGTCCTTGTGCCTGCTTGCCTGAGTCTTTCCTTGCACCCACAGCTTCCAGGGCTCTTGGACTCCAGTTTCCCTTTTGCTGACTGGCAGCTGCTCAAACATCCATCCCACCAGCTTGAGTGTTAGGAAAGGGTAATTCAGGGGCAGAAGAGTGAACACAACTTCAGAATCATACTGGCCATATTCTTCCCTTTACTAGCTGCCTAAGTCAGGATTCCTTTGGTTGCATGTGACAGAAACCCAATTCAAACTAGCTTAAGCCAAAAAGAAATATTAGCTAATGTACCTGAAAACTTCAGTTGTCACAGGACCATTTGTTGAAAAGACTATTCTTGGCACCCTTGTTGAAAAATCAATTGACCATAGATGTATGGATTTATTTCTGGACTCTCAATTCTATTCCATGGATCTATATGTCTCTCCTTAGGTCATGATTACTGTAGCTTTGTAGTAAATCTTGAAATTGGGAAGAGTGAGTCCTCCAACTTTGTTCTTCTTTTCCAAAATTGCTTGTGGGGTCCCTTGCAATTCCATGTGAGTTTTAGGATCGGCTTGTCCAAATCTGCCAAAAAAAATTGATAGGGATTGAATCAGTAGATCAATTTGAAAAGTATTGCCATCTTAACCATAGCAAGTCTTCCAGTCCATGAACACGGGAAAGTTTTTCCATTTTTTAACACCTTCTTTCATTTCTTTCAACAATGTTCTGTAATTGTTAGTGTGCATGTCTTGCATTTCTTTGTTAAATTTATTCCTAAGTATTTTATACTTTTGAAGCTATTGTGAATGGAATTGTTTTCTTAATTTCATTTTCAGCGTGTTCATTGCTATGCGTAGAAATACAATTGATTTTTTTTTTAGTGCAAATCTTGTATCCTGCAAATTTGCTGTTGATATCAATTTACAGGTGGGAACACAGAGGATCAGAGTGATTAGCCCGACATAACCTGGCCTTTTGTCTTCCCACTCTTCCTTTCTTCCCAGAACCACCTTCTCTGCTGCAGGGACCTCCTGCTCAGTCTACGGAGCAGGCTCATTCCATTCCTCCTCCTCCACCTCAGGGAGGGCCACAATCATCCTTCTCCATCACTGGTGAAACCCTGCTGGGAAATGAAGTCACCGCAGGAAATCGCAGCTAAGAGTTGGAGAAAGGAAGCAAGGCCTGTAATCACCATTCAGCACGTGGACTCAGCCAGACCCAAGTCCAGTGTCTGTAACAGCTAAAACTATAAAACTCTATGAAGAAAACATGGATATGCTCCTTCAGGACAGTGGGTTAGGCAAGGGCTTCTGTATTCATTTCCTAAGGCTGCTGTAACGAATGATCACACACTGATTGGCTTAAAGCGACATAAATCTCTTCTCTCACAGTTCTGGAGGCTGAAGTCCAGAATTAAGGTGTTGGCAAGGCTGTGCTCCTTGTCTCTTCTTCGCTTCTGGTGGTTGCCAGCTTTGCAGTTCTGGGCTTGCAACTGCATACTCCAGTTTCTGCCTCCACCTTGACGGTGTATTCCCTCTGTGTGTGTCCATTTGTTTCCAAATCTTCCTCTCATTATAAGAACAGCAGTCACTGGACTTAGGGTCCACCCTAATCCAGCATGGCCTCCTCGTAACCTGATTACCCTTGCAAAGACTCTATTTCCAATTACGGTCATATTCACAGGTACTGGGGGTTAGCACTTCATCATATCTTTTGGGGACACATAATTTAACCCACTACAGTTTCTTAGACATGACACCAAAAGCACAAAAAGCAAAAGAAAAAATAGATACATTGTTCTTCATCAAAATTAAACACTTGTGCTTCAAAGGATGCCATCAAGAAAGTGAAAAGACAGCCCAGAAAATGGGAGAAAATAATTGCAGATCACATATCTGATAAGAGAATTATATCCAGGATCTATAAAGAACTCTTACGACTCAACAATAGAAAGACAAATAATCAAATGAAAAGTTGGATTTTCCAATCGTTATCAAAGGATTTGAAGAGACATTTCTCCAAAGAAGATTTAAAAATTACCAATAAGCACATGAAAAGCTACTCAACATCACTCATCATTAGGGAAATACAATTCAAAGCCAAATGAGATAACACTTCACATCCACAAGGTGGCTAAAATAAAAAAGACAGACAATAACAAATGTTGGCAGGAATGTGAAGAAATTGGAACCTTCATACATTGCTGATGGGAATGTAAAATGGTGCAGCCACTTTGGAAAACAATTTGACAGTTCTTCAAAAGATTAAGCATGGGATTACCATGTGGTCCAGCAATTCCACTCCTAGGTACATACCCAGGAGACTTGAAAGCATGTGTCTACACAAAAATCTGCACACAAATGTCCATAAAAACATTATTCGTAACAGCCCAAAAGTGGAAACAACTCAAATGTGCATCAACTGATGACTGGATAAAAAAATATGTGCTATATCCATACAATGGAATATTATTCAGCCATAAAAAGGAATGGAGTACTGATACATGCCACAACATACATACACCTTGAAAGCATTATGCTACAGGAAAGAAGCCTATCACAAAAGGCTATGAAGTATATGACTCAATTTATATGAAATGTCTAGAAAAGGAAAATCCATAGAGACAAAGCAGATGAGTCGTTGTGGGGGGGGAGAGGGATGAAAGGTTCTGGAATTAGGTAGTGGTGAACTGTCCTGTTTTTAAAAACCCACTGAATTGTATGCTTTGAAAGGGTGAATTTTATGGTATGTGAACTATATCTCAATAGAGTTGTTATTTAAAAATGATATCAAAGCATCCACCCTACAGGGTAATTATGGGGATGGAATGAGTTCTTGCATCTAAAACTCCCAGCACAGTGGGAGACACACAGTTAAGTATTCAGTTAATGTTACTTTCCCTTTCCTTCCAAATACTCCCACCATCACCACCAAAGCCCTTTAAGCAATTCCACCCCCGTTTCTGAGGTAGAGCTTCCAGGCATTCCACAAAGGGGGCTGTGCTCCGCTGACTACCCACGAAGCACAGTCATTATTAGGATGGCTGGGCTGGTCTTCCCCGATATTAATGAATAAGCTCTGCATTTCCCCAAGAATGCATCAACCTCTCTAGCAATCCTGGGAACACGGGGGAAGGCAGATGCAGCTCCGTTAATCCAAGCAGACCTCGCATCCACTTTGATTCAAAGGTTTCATTCTGGTCGGTTTCCATGAGGTGGGCGGTTTATTAGTTGGCGATGACAGGCTAAGCGAACTCAGGTACTGGGTGTTTGGCTAAGGATGACGACGAGGCTATTTTAAGTCGCTGGAGTTCAAGGGTATCTGCCTCAGCGCTTTTGTTTAAATTGATTTGTAGTCTTGCTTGCTTGACCTTGCTGCATAAAATAGTTCCAAGGGGGAAAGAAAGAAGAGCGCAATTCTTACCCAGGGAACAGATGTGTGCCGGCGCCTTTCCCCCACACACACACAGGAGCCGAGGCCACCCCACAGCCCCGCCGACCTTGAGTGTCCTCTGGCTGCAGTCACTGGAGTCAGAGGACGGCCCAGCGGGGTGGGCCAGCACGTGGCTGGGGACAGCCCAGGAAGGGGGGAGATTGGAGATGGTCCAAGGTCATTCAGTGAGTCAGTGACAAAGTCGGAATTTGAATCCAGGTTGTTGTAACTCAAACTCCTTGTCTCAACTCCTCTAAAAATATCTAACATTTATTAAGGGTCTACCACGTTCCAGGCACTCTTTAATGCTTTATACATGATCTCCTTTAATCCACACAACAGCCAACCAGGTAAAGTACTACTGGTATTCCCACTTTACAGATGAAAAATCTGAGGCGCAGAGAGCTTAAGTAATTTGCCCAAGGCCACGAGGCTAGTAAGACGGCAGACATGGGATTTGAACCCAGGAAGTATCACACTAGATGTGGCCTCTTAACCACCACATCATACCACCTCTATTTGCTTATTGCATTGTGGAAGAATAAGAAATCAGATTCTGCCTGGGTCCACACGGGACAGTGTAGCTGTCTGCACGGACCAAATTAGCCTGGTAATTATCACAGCCTCAAAACCACCTTTAGGCAGAATGGAGACAGTTAACACTCTGTAATCACTCTTCAGTCTAGGTTTTCTGGTCAGCCCCAAAGCAGGACTGGCTAACCAGTGTGAAAAGTGCTCACCCTGACCATGTTTCTTGGAACTGCTCAAACAAGTTGGCCCCTTCTGACCAGAGAATGCCACGCCTGCTCTTCTCTTTTGGCTTTTAGCCAGCAAGCCTCCTGGGGTTTGTTACCTGGTATGTGCAGAGGGAGCACTGGTCTGGGAGCCAGGGCACCCGTGTGAAAAATCCTGTGTGTCCTTGAGTGAGTCACTTACCCTCTCTGGCCCTCAATTCCCTCTTATGTAAGATGGATATAAGCATATACACTTGCAGGGTTTTTCTGAGGATTCACAGAACTTGCGTGGCATTGGAGGGACTTGAACTCTGGAAAAGACCGTTCATTTAAGGAATTATTACCAAGGCAGAGCACTTGGCAAGCAATAGAGTGTAATGAGAGAGAATGACCAGTAGGTGGCAGTACTTCAAAGCAGCCTGTAGGATGCCAGAAGGAACTTCCTATTAACCTTCTGCATTAGGTGTACAGAACCTTAGCTCCTAACCCCATACACACACTTATAAGGGAAAAGGGAGGCTCAAAGAGCAGACGTGCCACATCCAAGGACCCATCATAACACAGTGACAGAGTCAGGCTCAGAACCCAGGTTGGGGTAGTCGCTGAATGACTTCATTCAACCCCTATTTATTGGGCTCCTAATGGGTGCAAATGCTTATGTAAGACCTTTCCCAGGACTTTCACTCTTCAAGCCTGGGGGATTTTCAGTCCACCCAACCTCCACACTGGATCTGCCACTGTTTCCTGGGCTGTCCTCACTAGGATGGTCCCTAAATTGGGCGCTAGACATGGAGAGGTGATGGAAAGCCCCTGAAGGAGTAGAGGGCAGGCCATCTGGCTTCTTGTCCCAGTTTCATGTCTGACTTGCTGTGTGACCTTGGCCAAGGCCCTCGCTAGCAGGTCTTGGAATCAATTTAGTGGGTTTTTTTTCTTCAATTAATTGGAATAGAAAAAAAATAGAAAATATTAGAATACATCAGCCATAGTCAAGTAAACACTGTTTTGAAGAAATTTGCTCCAATTTTATATAAACAAACAAGCATGTGTGGTATGTATACTGGCTCCTGAAAGAAAAGGCATTTCATCTTGTGGGTCACAGTCTCCCAAGTCTGAGACCCCCATCCGGTGTCTAAAGGTGATTCCCACTCTGTATCCTGAGAGCCAATGATCCCTTCCCCTCCCCATCTCCACATTTACAAGTTGACCCCCAAGCTGCCCAGGACTCCCTCCCAAGGGATATTTCATGCTTTTGCAATTTGCTGCCTCAACTTGGAAAAGGTCTAGTAAACTCACAGCTTCCATCTTTTAAAACACCGATAGTGTGCACGATAGCATTTTATCCTCAGTGCAGTCAGGTGTGGCAAATATTAACCCATCCATAAATTAGAAAACTGAGGCTTAGAGAGGGGATGTAACTTACCCAAGACCTCATAGCTGGCAAGTGCCAGAGGCAGGACTTGAACCAGGGTCAGCTTTACCCCAGAGAAGTGCTGTCTCCACTGTCCCAGGCTGAACAGACAGAGCCCAGGGGCCCCCTTTTTAAGAAAAGCAACAAACGCTTCCCAGTGCTTCCATTTCTCTTATTCTGCGTCACTTTTATTTTCTCTCTCTCAAGTTTTGATTGAATTTACACTTAATGAATCCAACTTTGTCATTTAGGGGATGTTGGAGCAATAAGACTTGACAAGGCATGAGTGATGATGCAATAATTCCTGCCGGGAGCCCTGGCAGGCAGCGGCCAGCAGCCTGGAGCCCTCCCTGCCGCCTCCCTTGAGTGATGGCTGCACAACCTGGGCCCAGGGGAAGCGACCTCAATTCCCTGCAAGGAGCAAGACTCAGGGTGGGGGGACCTCACTTTATGTAGGCCTATGGGATTAGAATATGTAAATAGGAGTGGGGACAAGAGGGGAGGGAGCAAGGTGGGACATCTGGGTTCCAGATCAGATTCCAGATCTGCCATTGACCCGCTTGCTGCGTGCCCTTGGGCCAGACACTTCACCTCTCTGGCCCTCAGTTCCTCCATCTGTGAAATGGGGCAATAGCCCAAGGCTGCTGTTGCTTTTTTAAATTGTAAGAGGGGGATCAGGCTCGTACCAGAATTTCAAAGAGGGTTGCTTAACAGTAAAATAAGTTACCCAGAAGTCCACCTCATGTCCCTTTACTTGCTGAGTAATCCACTGTCCAGGGCCTGCCCACCTGCAAGGCTAGCAGGAGGGACCCCGGTAGGGGAGGGAGGGCAACAATCCTGGATAAGGAAACAAAATGAAAAATCAAAATTGTCTTAAAAAGTCATCGCACTTTTGTAAGGAGGAAATAGATATACGTACAGAGGGAAAAAAAGGGCTGGAGGAATATCCCCAAAATGTTCACAGTCAGGGGTGGAGATCTGTGGATTTTCTCTCTTACTTTAAAATCTTTCTTTTAAATGAATAAAACACACGTACCATGGAGTACATGAAACATGAAAGTAGAGTTTAATGAATAATTATAAAGCGGACATTTATGTAACCGCCTTCCTTGCCAACTCCCTAGAACCCCCTCCACATGCAACAAAACCCTGCTGCCAGGCCTCAACGTGTTTTTATTTTTCATAGTTTTACTACATCCCTGAAGAATAGTTTAGTTTTGTCTACTTTCGAAATGTATATAAATGGAATTATACTGTATGAATTTATGGGTATGTGTCGATCAATTACGTTTTTAAAATGTCATTTAATTTAATTTAAAAATGATCGAAAGAATTAAGTCAGAATTATGTTTTAAATATGTGTCCTTGTTGCATGTAGTTACAGTGGCATGTTTTTGTCTGTGCTACAATTGATTTATCCATTCTAACTGTTGGTAGATGTGTGTGTTGTCTTCATTTTCTGACTTTTCTTCAAAGAACATGTTATAACAGCTGGAGTGCCTGGTGCATAGTAGGTGTTCAATTAAAGTTTTTGAAAAGTGTGTGAAGAGTGTTAAGTTATTTTTAAGAGAAAAGTTTCCATGTTACTAGAAGGGCTGAGACTATGAACACAGATAGATCAAAAGCAGAATTTTCCAGATCTGCGTTCTTCCAGGCTGCTCAGAGGGGGTGCATTGGGTTAAGGCAGAGGGTTGGTAGATGTCATTTCCATTACCTAGAAAAGCTTCAAGCATATTTGGGGGTCCCATTTAAAGTAAAAATAGAGTAATTTTGACAATGAAGAAAAATCCCCACAGTCATCTTGTTATTCATGTAATTGAAAATTCACACCTACAGAAAGCAGAGTACAAGGCAGGCAATACAATAAGCTGGGAATCCGTGGAGCTGACTTAACTCCCAGCTCCTCCAGGAATGAGCAGTGTGGCCTTGAGATAGTCATTTTAATACCTCAAAGCCTCAGTTTCTTCTTCGTAAAATGGAGACTAATACCACATAGCGTTTTGTCAAGGTCAGTACAAATGCTAGAGGTTTCATATGAAAGCAAATCTTCCAGAAGGTCCATTTCCCGACTCATGAATATCCATCTCCTGCGTGCCCGCCTTAGCCACAGAAGTGACAGAAATGGTGAGGCTCGGCCTGTCCGTGAACACGGAGAAGAGAACCATCTGAAATAGAAGGGATCAAGTCTGATCATTAGGAATCTGACTTAACTGGAAGGCTTGTGGGCAGTGGTGGGAACAGAAGATTCCCAGGTAATCCCTGCTTTCCTATTGGCTCTATGAGGGTAGGAACTCCGGCTGTGCCAGGCCCATAGCAGAAGCTCTATTTTCAGTGAAGGAATGAAAGTAACAAGAACATTCTTCAACTGGACTTAGGAAGAACCTCCCACCCACCCTCCACCTTTTGGGCCAGAGGTCTCTTCAAAAAGTTGACAAAGGGGTGCTGATGTGGCTCGGTAGTTGAGCACTGGCTTCCCACATACAAGGGTTCAATCCCTGGCTTAGGCACTGGGAAAAAAAAAGTTGTCAAAGGTCTGAATCTTCCTGAAATCCCACAGAGATCCAGGAAGGTCTGGTAACAAGCATGCGTTAGAGAGGGATTTCTAGCCTTTATTGTGCCGTTGACCCCTTTGTCAGTCTGGGGGAGCCCATAAACCCCTTCTCAGAATAATATTTTAAAATGCAAATATCTCATATATATTTGAATGCATACATATTTTTGAAGGGGATTACAAAGGATTACAAAGAAATCAATTATATCAAAACACAGTTTTTAAAATATTAAAAGAACAAATATGTGCAATAGTAGCAGATGGGCTTCTCTGTTAATGAAGTAAATAACAAGCTGTAGCAACAGGTCTAATAATTAACATAATTTTGAAATAATGATATCCTAAATGATATTTTGAGATATCTTCAAAAGCTATATGGAGATAGGAAAACATCTCTGGTTTTTATTGATGACACAGTCATAGTACTGCTAATGCAACTACATTCAAAATGGAAGAAAATGCTAAATTTCAGTTAAAAGATTAGTGAATATAAAGAAAAATAAAGATATAGATTTTCCCCATGTAAGTTTTCAGGCCTGAATTCTAACCATATACCTCAGGTACACCTGCAGGCACTTAAAACTGTTTTATTAAAAATAAATTGCTCATAATACAGCCACTATGTCTTCTTGGAAAACATTTCTTTTATGAACTCACAAACACACACAAAGACTCAGCCACCTGTGGAACCCAAGGTGGTGGAAGAGATGGGTGGGGCAGGTTTTGTGGCATAAAAGAATCCCCATACATGTGCATGTTTGGACCCAAAGACCTCTCCAATACCACATCCTCCTAAGTCCACACCACATTATACATTGGACCAAAACACAGTATTTCAACACCATGAGAAGCAACTCAGCTAGTGCACAGGTAGATTTTGGTTTAGAGTCTTTTAAAATTGAATATATATATATTTAAAGCACAATGATGGGAAGCAGATGTGGCTTAAGTGATTGGGCTCCCACCTACCACAAGGGAGGTCTGTGGTTTGGCTCCTGGTGCCTCCTAAAGAAGACAGCGAGCTGGAGCAATAGGCAGGCGTGGCAAGCTGACAAAACAAGATGACACCAAAAAGAGACACAAGAAGAAAAACATAATGAGAGACACAACAAAGCAGGAAGCAGAGGTGGCTTAAGCAATTAGGTCCCTCCCTCCCACATCGGAGGTCTTGGGTTTGGTTCCTGGTGCCTCCTAAAGAAACAAGGAAGATGAACAGACACAGCAAGTGTGAAAACTAGGGGTGGGGAGAGATAAATAAATAAAATAAATCTTAAAAAAAAAAAAAAAAAAAAACCAATGAACTGCACTTACTGCTTTAGATCTTAGAAAACAGATTTCTTTACCCTACCCTTACCACACACACACCCTAAGGAAAATAGAAAGCAGGAAAGGAAGATAATGGCGGGAATAAACAAATGAGGAGACACGAAAACAGTGGAATCAATAAATAAAACCAAGAACTGGTTCTTTGAAGGAGCCAGTAAAAAAGACCAACCTCTGGCAAATATAATGAAGAAAGAAACTCGAATGAAATCAGAAATGAGAAAGTGATTACAACCACTAATCAAAAAGATTAAAAATATTGAGAGGGACATTATATATATAATTCTGTGGCAAATTTGTTTAAAATGATCAATTAAACAGATGATACTCTATGAAAATATAAAACAATGCAACTGACACAACAAGAAATGTAGGTTAGATCAGCAATTAAGCAAGAATCTGAGAAAGTAAGAAATGTATTAAAGAGCAACCCTCCCTACTTCCCCAAGGGACATGTATACCCACCCTGGAGTCTCTGGAGATAACTATCCGAATTTTAAATAACAGTGCATTTCCATGTTACATAAATTATCCTTTACCATAGGAAAGAGGGGGGGAAACTTTGGTAATTCATTTTGCAAGGGAAACACAGTCTCGATTTTGAGTCCTGATACAGAATTTTTAAAAGAAAACAGATCCAGTATCATTTGACAATATAGTCCCAGCAAATAACGTTCAGCAACACATTAAGAGACTGAAACACCATGACCACAAAGGGTTTATTCAGCACTGCAAGGAAAGTTCAGCACAAGGGTATCTATTAATATAACACATCAGATCAATAGATTAAATAATACAAACCATATGATCATCCCAGTTGATGCCAAAAAATGCATTTCAATAGATGTCAAAACATTTTTAAAAAATCAGAATAGAATAACACTTCCTTAACATAATAAGAATCTATTTAAAACTAAGCCAGCGTCCTTCTTTATGGAAAAACAGAGACTTTCCCATTAGAAAGGGGGACAAAATTAATAAGCTCTCTATCACCATTATTATTCAGTATTATATTGATAATTCTGGCTGACGTAATAAGACATGAAAAAGAATCCATGGGAATACTTATTAGAAAGGTAGAAAGAATGCTTCCTTTGCATATGATATGATTACATACTTTAGAAATCTGAAGTCCACAGCTAAACTACTATTAGTAGTAAAAAAAAGATTCATGGCTGCAAATCATGGACACATGGTAAATATTTTTTAAATCAATAACTTTCCTAAGTAAGTGCAATGCAAGACAGGAAACAAAAAATGAGATACAATACACAATCAAAATACAAATAAATACAAAGCCACAAATATAACATGCAAATAATTCAAAATTCTCATAGAAAGTGTAATAGAAAACTTGGATAGATAGAAAAATACATCACGTTTCTAAATGAAAGTCTTTTGTGATCTAACCATTTAAGATAATCTCAAAACAATACAAAAGGATTTCTTATAGAATTTTACAAAACACATTAAAAATAATTTGAAAAAGGAACAGGGAAAATAAGAAATAATATTCTGGAAAAAAGAGAATGATATTAGGCAGGATTTAAATAAATTATCAAAGAACAGCACTGAAATGGTGTGGTGCTAGAGGCAAATTAGAACTGTGACTCAGTAAAACCAAAAGTCCAAAAACAGACTTGACAACATAAAAGAATTTAATATGTAAAAAGGATGTCACAAAATGAGAGTGAAAGGAAAAACCATGTAATAAAGAAGTTGGATAAGCTAGATGGTGTAAAACACAGAAAGTAACCGAGGTCTACACATGAAAATAAATTCCAGATTTAGAAGAGATCTATTTTTAAAAATCAAATTATGGAAAATTCAGTGGAAGATAAAATCGTGTATTTATCCCATATAAGCAGTAATAATAAGAGACTAAGTTTGGAAAAAGTAGAAGAAATTATAAAGAGGAAAGATTTCCAGGTTCAATTATATGTAAATGTTAAATGTACGTACACACATACACACAAACTATAAGTATACACTAGGGAAAACATGTGTCAAAAGGGTTCGTAACTTTTGTTTTTTGTGATTTGGATCTTTTTGTGAATCGAAAGAACGTTAGGAACCCTTCTGCGTGCACATAAAGACACAAACATACATCTGTATATGCACAGAGTCACACACACAATCATACTAACACATACAGGCACACACACATACTTAATGGGTGCATATACTTTCAAGATTCCAGTGTACTCCCCAAGCACTCATTGGACCCAAGTTTAAGAATACCTCATCTAGAAAGAGTAGAGTAAATTAAAACACTTAACAGCACCCCAAGGTCAAACAAATAAATGAGAAAAAAGGGCATGACCAAAACAATTCGCTAAAAAGGAAATAGAAATAGTAAGCACAATGCCAGATGATCCATAGGCATGATCCAGTTTTTGTCCACTAAATTATCAAATTGGTATGAAATTGATTTTAAAAAGCAGATTAATGCTGATGAGGTTTCAAGAAAATTGCCACATTGCTGGCCCCGTTTGAAAAGTAATCTAGAATACCTAACAAGAGCCCCAAAACATCAATACCTTTCGACCAAATTGCCCTTTTTCTGAAAATTCACACTCATGAAATAAATTTGAGGAGCAAAGTTCCTCAAAGATGTTCATCACACTGTTTATGAATTGTGTTAGCAAAAACGCAGAATTCCCTAATATTAAAAGAAAAGGTGGGAAGACAGCTAAACAAATTTTGGGAATCAATTAAATGGAATGTCACACTGCCATTAAAATGAAAATTATGAAAATAGGAAAATGGTAATTATATGCTAAATTAAAAAGTAATACAAAATTGTGTGGTTAAATATTACAAAAATAAGGTGAATAATGATTAATTTATTCTGAAATTTCCCTTAATGTTATACACAATATATTATATTCTATGCTAAGCATGGAGAGATCCTACTATATAGACTGTGAGAAAGAGAGGGATCTGAGAGAGCTTATGTTACTGTGATTTAAACATAGGACTATTGACTAAATCTAATTATGCACATGAGCTATTTGAGACAAGTAGGGCCTTGAGTACTTCTGTGAACTTCCCTGTCTTCCCTACCCTTTTTTTTTACTTTTTTCCTTCTTTCCTTTCCTTCTCTTTTTTGTCCCCCTTCCCCGCCTTTTTTTGAAGGCGGCTGGTTCTTACACTTCCTGATGATGATTTGAGTCTATTACCTACCATCAAACTCCTAAAGGATTCAAAATACCCGTGTCAGTGCTGGATTACAGGATATTTTTAAGTAGTGTGCTATGAATGAGTTTAGCTTGAAGAAGTAACAGCCTGCACATCAAGCATTGCAACTCTGTTCTACAGTACAAGCTCCACATCTGTCTTCTTCCACCACCGAATCTTTCGCATCCAGAACAGGATTTGGCACACAGTAACTGCTCAATAGCTATCAGATGGATGGATGGATGGATGGATAAGACAAAGAAGGACCCACCTGAGAGCCAAAGAGATGTAAGCTTGAAAACCTTCAAACTCAGAGCAGGTCATGGCTGCTGAGATCCACGCAGTGGTGAAGAGAGGCAAATCAAAAGGTTTAAAGCACTGCCACAGGCCCACACTCAGAGCACCCGGCCACAGCATTTGCCCCCATCTTTCCCTGGGGTACTAAGAGATAGTGCACTAAGCCAAAATAGATGGCCAGGCTAGTTAGAGAAGGGGGACAGTGTCTCCAACTAACTCAAATAACAAAAGCAAATTGTGTTTGATTGACCTCTGAATGTCCCTGATCTGTGGGGCTCTTTGATAGAGACCTGTTCCAATTCCCACTGGCACCTGGAGCTTAAACCAAATCAAGATGCTTAGAATCAGGGACTCGCATTGAGGGTGGGCCAAAGAGCAGTTAGAAGTGAGCTCATTTTAAGCCCAAGAATTACTTGAGGATCTGTATCCACCCATGCCCCCACTGGAGGGCTGACAGGATATTTTCCACAAAGAAGTGAGTTTCCCTGCCAACTGCCTGCCTTACCAGTATTTTACAACTTACTCCACATGGTAAATTAAATGATCTAACTAGCCAACCAAACTTTCAGTAATAAAATTTCTCTTTTTCTCTGTCTGAAATCAAATGATCCAAACCTGCTCCTTTTCTGACAGATTTCATCTGCAAATACAGACCTGTCTCTGAAGAGTAAGCAAAACAAGAATAATCATCAGACAAATTATTACTTGCACCAGAAAAAAAAGGGACAAATCAGAACAAATGTTCCCCTGCAAAACAGACTTACTCCAAGAAACAGAAGGAGAAAGTCCTCATATCACATTAAAATTTTCCATAATATTAGAGAATATATTGCATTTATGAAAAGGCAATCATCTGAGATCAGACAATTTTACTTTAAGATGAAAACCATGATTACGGAATTTTAAAATGCAATAGGAGCAGTGAAGAGCACATTAAACATTGAAGAAAACCAAATTAATAATTTAAATTGCCTGTGCAAGAAAAGAAAATCCCCCAGAATTCAGAGAAGCATGGTGAGATGAAAGAATATGAGCAAAAACATCAGAGAAAATCTAACACTTTGACGGAAAAGCACCCCAAGAGCAGATGAAATTAAAAGAGATTAAAAGAATCTCACAGCTAGACTCATCCTTGTGAAAATTTAAAATGTCAGAGAAAAAAGTTTTGAATTTTAAAAATAGGATCAGGCAAAATAAAAATAAAAGAGTATATGTAACTTCTGAAAGAGGTGAAGAACAGAAATGGAAAATTTGAACAAAATAACCAAAGATTAGGAAAGAAAATAAATAACATAAAATAAAAAGACATAATTAAGAAAAAAGACATTAGTGATCACAATAAATATAAGCAGATCAAACTTCTCTATCAAAATACCAAGACTATCATATTGAGTCAAAAAGCAAATTCCACTTAAACCAAAATGTTAAAGTTTAAAATAAAGAAAAGGAAAAACAGTATAAGATAACCACTAGTATACAAAAAGAAAACAGCAGCAATATTAGTATAGAAAGTTGAATTTAAAACAAAAGTTTAATGAGGTAAGTGGGCTAAGTTTTTTCATAAAAAATAAAGTTCCTATTTGTGATGAATCATGAATGTTAGACACCAAATTGTTCTTACAACTCAACAACAAAAAGACAAACAAATTAATAAAAATGAGAAAAGAACAGACACTTCTCCAAAGAAGAGACAGAAATTGTGAATACACACATGAAAGGTGCTCAACATCATTAATCATTAGGGAAATGCAAATCAAAACCACAGTGAGATACCATTTTACAACCACTTAGATGACTATTTAAAAAATTAAGGAAAATAAGTGTTGGTGAGGATGTGGAAAATTGAAACCCTTGCACATTGTTGGTGGGAAAGTACAATAGTGTAGCCACTGTGGAAAATAGTCTGGCAGTTCCTCAAAAAGTTAAATATAGAATTTGCCCAGCAATTTGCCTACTAAGTATATACCCAAAAGAATTGAAAACAGGAACTCAAAACATGTTCATAGCGGCACTATTCACATATTCCCAAAGGTTGAACAACCCAAATGCTCATTAACAGATTAATGGGTAAACTAATTGTGGCATATAAATGCAATGCAATATTATTCAGCCAGTTAAAGCAGATTGGTGATTACCAGGGGCAGAAGATAGGAGGAATGGGAGTGCTTAATGAGTGTGGGATTTTCTTTGGGGATGGTGAAAATGTTTTGGAACTAGATAGAAGTGTAGGTTGTACAATATTGTGAATGCACTAAATGCCAATGAATTGTTTGCTTTTAAATGGTTAATTTTATGTTACATGAATCTCACCTCAATTTTAAAAAAATAAAAATAAAAAAATGATTAGGTGTGGTGATCTTTTGGAAATAGTAGGTATCCAATAAATATCGCTCCCTTGCTTCTCATTCTTTTAAAAATATTAGAGCAGTAAAATTAATACTTGACATTTTTGTTACATTTTCTAATGTAAAATGGATTTAGTTTTGCTTCTCTGTATTTTAATAAAATTTATTTATACAAATAAATTTTACATCTGACACCAGAAAACAACAACAAAATAAACAAAAGCAAAAAAAAAAAAAAATGGTGAAATATTTTTCAGACACACAAAGTTGAAAGATTTATCACATGCAGACTTGTACTAAAAGGATTGTACAACAAGACTGAAGATACTATTTAGATGAGGCCAAATAGAAGGAGGGGTAGGCCTTAATACATATGACTGGAATCTTTAAAAGCAAAGGGAATTCTGACACATTCAGTAGAAGCCAGAATCTCGTGGAAGCCAGAAATCAGTAGGAATCAGAGGAGCAGCACAAAGAGAGAATGTAAGGGAGGCAGAGACACAAGCCAAGGAACCCCAAGAATTGCAGCAAACCAGTACCAGAACCCTACAGACTCTGGGAGAAAGCATGGTCTGTTGAGACCTTAATTTTGGACTTCTAATCTCCAAAACCACATGATAATCAATTCCTGTTATTAAAGTCAATCCATTATATGGCATCTGTCTTAGCAACCCTGGCAAACTACGTTGGTAATTATGTGGGTAAATAATAAAACAATTGTTTCCTTATTATTTAAATCTCTTTTAAAAATTGACTTTTTAAAGTAAAATTAATTAAAACGGGGATATAATATATGTAAAAATAAAAAGCATGATAAAAATAGCACTAAGTTTAGGAATGGAAAAATAGAAGTGTTATATTAGCACTTGGAAGATGTTGATAAATTAAAGACGTATACTATAAATCTTAAAGTAATCAGTTATATAAAAGCAATATAGCTAATAAGCCCACAGAGGAGATAAAATGGAACATAATATATTCAATTAATCCAAAATAACATAGAAATAGAAGGAAATAAAGAACACATGGGACAAACAGAAAGCAAATAGCAATTGGGCAGATTTAAACCTAACTATATCCATATTGATAATCACATTAAACGTGATGGTCTAAACTCCCTCGTTTAAAAGGAAGAGATTACCAAATTCAATTTTAAAAATACAAGACCCAAGTAGAGGCTGCCTAAAGAAACCCACTTTAAATATAAAGGCACACACTGCTTAAAAATAAAAGGATGGAAAAAGGTATTCCATGCTAGCACTAACCAAAAGAAAGCCAAAGTGACTATATTAATATCAGACAAAGTAGATTTTAGAACAAAGCATATAACCAGGGATAAAGAGAGTCATTTCCTAATGAGAAAGGGGTCAATCTACCAATAAGATACATTTTAATCAAAGAGGGAGGAATTAGTTTGATTTCAAGACAATATATAACTACACTGGGAAGCGGCTGTGGCTCAATCAGTAGGGCTCCCGTTTACCATATGGGAGGCCCCGGGTTCGGTTCCCGGGGCCTCCTGGTGAAGGCAAGCCCACCCGCGCAGCGTGGTTAGCTGACCCAGCGAGCACAAGCAGCAAGGGGGGGATAAATGAATAAATAAATAAAATCTTAAAAAAATAAATAAATAAAAATAACTACATTAATTAAGACTGTGTGCTATTAGCATTGACACATTGATCAATGGAAAAAAAAAAAACAGAATAAAAAAATAGACCCACCCAACTATGTCCAACTGATTTTGACAAAGGTGCAAAAGAAATTCAATGGTCTCTTTTCAACAAAGGTGCTGGAGCAGTTGACATCCATGGGGGATAGCAAATAAGCACATAAAAAGATATTTAATATCACTAGCTATTAGGGAAGTGAAAATTAAGAACTTGATATCACTATCTACATATTAGCTAAAATAAAACATAGTGACAATACTAAATGCTGGCAAAGATGTGGAGATACTGGGTCACTCATATATTGCTGCTGGGAATGTAAAATGGTGCAGCCACTCTGGGAAACAGTTTGGCAATTTCTTAAAAACCTAAACATGCAACTACCATATGACCCAACAATTGCACTCCTGGAAAGTTACCCAGAAAAATGAAAAATTATGTTCACCCAGAAATCCATACGTGAATGTTTTTAGCAGCTTTATTTTTAATAGCCCCAAACTGGAAATGACCCAAAAGCCCTTCTAAGGAAAAATGGTTAAACAAAATATCATGCATCCATACTATGGAATATGGCTTACAATAAAAAGGAATGAACTGTTGATACACTGTACAACAGCTTGAAAGAATTTCCAGAGAATTATACTGAATGAAAAAGCCAATTCCAAAAAGTATGTATGATTCCATTATTGAGATGACAAAATTTTAGAAATGTAGAACAGATTAGTGTTTTCCAATGGGCTAAGGAAAGGATGAGAGTGGATGGGAAGTGGGTGTGGCTATAAAAGGGAAACATAAGGGATCTTGTGGTGATAGAAATGTTCCGTACCTTGACTGTACTAGTGCCAGTATCTTGATTGTGATATGTGGGATATCTCTGAACTAAACAACTGTATCTGCATCTACAATTACCTTAAAATAAAAAGTTTAATTAAAAAATCAGTTTCTATGTACTAGAAGTAATTAGTAAATAAAATAAAAAATGCAATGCATAGAACATCAAAAACATAAAATGCTTAGGAATAAACTCAACAAAATATATTCAATATTTGTACTCTGAAACTTACAAAATATTGCTGTGAGAAATTAAAGAATGCCAAAATAAATTGAGACTATACTGATGGGTTGAAAGACTCAATATTGTTGAGATGGCATTTCTCCCCAGACTGATTGATAGATTCATGGCAACTGCAATAAAAATTTCAGCAGTTTTTAAGTAGAATTGACAAGCTGACTCTAAAATCAATATGGAAACATAAAAGATAAATAGAGTGAAATAAATTTGAAAACATATAGAACAAATTTGTAGGACTAATATTTCATGATTTTAAGACTTACTATAAAGCTACAGTAATCAAGACAGTATGGCATTGACATAAGGATGGGTATAAAGATAAATGGAACAGAATGTAGAATTCAGAAATAGAAGCACACATATATACGGCCAATTGACTTCCAACAAAGGTGCCAAGCCAATTCAATGGAAAAAGATAGTCTTTTCAACAAATGGTTAAAAAAAAGAGACAGAGACATCTGGGAAGATGGAGGAGGATTAGAGAAGCAGAGAGATCACTTCTCTTCTGGAAAAAATAGCTTGAGGACAGGTAGAGACTCTCTGGGAGGTTGCTCTGGGCTCAGGACAACAGGGGAAGGAAAGACATCATCCAGAAGAGGGAGGAGTGGAGGAACGGTGTCTCAGCTGGCTGAGAAATCCCGTGAGTAGAGCTGCAAAAGCAGCAGGCGGGGGGCTGCAGCAGCTGTAGACTGCAGTGGCTGTGGACTGAGGCGTCCTCTTCCCCAAGAAAGGGAAGAGGGAAGGACACAGCCTAGAGCAAATTCGGGTTTTGGCCAGTGAACTTGGGCTGCTGCATTGGAGATTGGTATATAAGGAAAGTTCCTCAACATAATAAAGGGTATATATGAAAATCCCACAATCAACATCATACTCAATGGTGTTGAGTTTGAAAGCTTTCCTTTTAAGTTCAGGAACAAGACAAGGATGTTCACTGTCACCACTGTTACTCAACATCATGTTAGATGTTCTAACTAGAGCAATTAGTCAAGAAAAAGAAATAAAAGGCATCCAAATTGGAAAAGAATAAGTGAAACAGTCACTATTCACAGATGACATGAGACTATATTTGGAAAATTCTGAAATATCTACAACAAAGGTATTAGAGCTAATAAATGAGTTCAGCCTTGTGGCAGGATACAAGATCAACATGCAAAAATCAGCAGTGTTTCTATACACTAGTAATGAGCAAGCTGAGGAAGAAATCAAGAAAAAAAATTCCATTTATAATAGGAACAAAAAGACTCAAATATCTAGGAATTGATTTAACCAGGAATGTAAAGGATCTGTATTCAGAAAACTATAAAACACTGCCAAGAGAAATAAAGAAGACCTAAACAAATGGAAGGACATTCTGTATTCATGGATTAGACGACTAAACATGTAAAGATGTCAGTTCTACCCAAAATGGAATACTAATCAAAATTCCAACAGACTACTTTACAGAAATAGAAAAGTCAATAACCAAATTTATTTGGAAGGGAAAGTTTTCCAGAATAGTCAAAAACATCCTTAAAAAGAAAAGTGAAGTCAGAGGACTCACACCTGATCTTGAAGTGTTTTCTAGAGCTACAGTGGTCAAAACAGCATGGTATTAGCATAAAGATAGAAACATTGATCAATGGAATCAAATTGAAAGTTCAGAAATAGACCGTCATCTCTACGGTCAACTGGTTTTTGATAAGCTTACGAAGTCCACTTTTCTGGACAGAACAGTCTCTTCAACAGATGGTGCTGGGAGAACTGGTTATCCATAACCAAAATGATGAAAGAGAACCCCTTTCTCACTCCCTATACAAGAATCAACTCAAAATGGATCAAAGACCTAACATAAAAGCCAGGACCATAAAACTCCTAGAAGATAACATAAGGAAACATCTACAAGAATTGTAGTAGGCAGGGATCTCTTAAACCTTACACCCAAAGCACAAACAATGAAAGGAAAAATGGATAAATGGGACCCCTCAAAATTAAACACTTTGGCACCTACTCAATGGGAGAAAATATTTGGAAATCACACATCCTACAAGGGTCTAATACCCATTATATAAAAAGAGATCCTACAACTACACAATAAAATGGCAAATGACCCAATTTAAAAAACGGACAAAAGACCTGAACAGACATTTTTCTAAAGACTAAATACAAATGAAAAAAAAAAAAAAAAAAAAAACAGATGAAAAATGCTCAGCACCATTGGCTATTAGGGAAAAGCAAATCAAAGCTACAATGAGATAACATTTCACATCTACTAGAATGGCCACTGTTAAAATAGAAAACTACAAGTGTTGGAGAGGATGTGGAGAGATAGGAATGCTTATTCACTGCTGGTGGGAAAGTAGAATGGTACAGCCACTGTGGAAATCTGTTTGGCGTTTCCTAAGAAAGTTAGATATAGATCTACCGTGTGACCCGGCAATACCATTAGTAAGTGTATACCCAGGAAAACTGAGAGCAGTGACACGAACAGACATCTGCACATCAATGTTCATAGCAACATAATTCACAATTGTCAAAAGATGGAAACAACCCAGGTGTCCATCAACTGACGAATGGATAAACAAACTGTAGTATATACACACCATGGACTATTATTCAGTTATAAGAAGAAATGAAGTCATGAAGCATATGACAATGTGGATGAACCTGGAGGACATTATGTTTAGTGAAGCAAGTCAGACACAAAAGGACAAATATTGTATGACATTGCTATTATGAATGAAATATAATGAGCAAACTCATGGAGTTAATAGCTAGAATATAAGTCACCAGAGAAAAGAATGTGGTTAGAGAATGGAAAACTGAGGTTTACCCTGTGCAGAATTGGTAAAAAGTTGTTTGTAAATGTTTGGAAATGAATAGAAATGGTGAAGGCACATCATAGGATTTGTAATTAGTAGCGCTAACATATGGGTATGATAGTGGTTTGGGTTTTGGTTTTTTTTGGAGTAATGAAAATGCTCTAATACTGATTGAAGTGATGAATGCACAACTCAGTGATTATACCAAATGCCACTGATTGTACACTTTAAATAAATTGTATGGTTCATGAACAAAAAAATAATAGGGTAGGTTGAGGGGAAGATACACCAAATATGAACAAAACAAATAATAGAGTGGGTTGGGGGCAAGATAAGGAGTATAGTTAGTAGTAATACTTTGACAATGCTCTTTCATAATTTGTTACAAATGTTTCACAAAAAATGCAAGGTATTTGTGGTGGAGTGATGTATGATATAATGCATGTTTGGTAAGTTCACAACTTTTACTATACACTTATTGTTTATGTATGTTCATGTATGAGTGATATACTTCAATAAAGTGTTTTAAAAATGAATAAAAAAAGGAAAAGATGGGGGGAAAACCTTGGCTCATTCTCACACAAAAATTAACTCAAAATTGTTCCTAGACTTGAACATAAAAGTTAAAACTATAAACCATCCACCAGAAACTGTAGAGAATCTTTACAACCTCAAGGTAGACAAAGATGTTTAGATAGGACACCAAATGTATGAACCATTAAAGAAAATGCTGAAAATCTGAATTTCATCAAAATTTAAAACTTCTCTTTGAAAGACACATTTAGAAGTTAAACCAGTCAACCACAGACAGCGGGGGAAACAACTGCAAAATACATATCAGACAAGGGACTTATAAGAAGGCAAACAATCCAATTTGTAAAATGGGCAAAGGTGTAAACAGAATTTCACAAAAGAAGACATACACATTGTTGAAAAGCAAACATCATCAGTCGTCAGGGAAATATAAATTAAAACTACAATAAGATATCACTGCACACTCCCTTTAATGGTCAAAATTTAAAAGGCTGACATCAGTGAGGATGTGGAACCACTGCCTCCTACACTGCTGGCAAGAATGTAAATCATACAGTCATTATGGATGAAAGGTGGCAGTTTCTTATAAAGTTAAATATACAGTGACTATACAGGCTTCCAATTCCAATTTTTTCCCCAAAAGAAACATGTCTACAAAAACACTTGTATGCAATATTTATATCAGCTTCATTCATAACTGGGGGTGGGGGGTGGGGAACAAATGCTCATCTCATTAACTGAGCAATGGATAAAGAAATTCTGGTATATCCATACAATGAAGCACAATTCAGTAACACAGAGGCAAACTACTGATACTAGCACAACGTGGATGAATCTCAAAACATTATGCCAAGCAAAAAAGCCAGACAAAAGGATACATGCTGTATATTTCCTTTTATATGAATTTCTAAAGAGGTAAATATAATTTATAGTGAAGTGAAACGGAAGCATTGCTGCCTGGGGGCCAGGTATTGAGGGCAGGGCTAGAAGGGAAAGGGCACAAGGGAAGTTTTTGGCATGATAGAAATGTTCTTTACCTTGATTGTGGCACAGGTCAAATGAATCAAAATGTACACTTAAAATGGGAACATTTTAATGTATATGATTTATACATAAATTAGTATTTGTTTAAATCATTAATGTTGATTTAAAGTAAACAATTCTCAGACTTCAGTAGATTGACTATGTAAATAGAGGAGTTATAAATGATTAGATAGATATATAGATGAGTAGAAAGATAACAGGATAGCTTACAAACTATTATCCTCAAATGTTCATGGAATATTTTTAAGCTGTTTATCTCATAGATTACAAAGAAGCCAAAAGTCATAAGAAAAGGAGGATTTCATTGACACATTTTCAGACCACAATACAATAAAACAAGAAATGGATTGCAAAATAATAAACAAACATCACTTGGAAGATTTAAAATGCCCTCATAAATAAACCTTAAGCCAAAAACAAATTTACACCACAACCACAGGTGAAAAAATAATTATAATAACACTATGTATCAAAACATATGAGACTCCAAAGAAATGCTCAGAATTTTTTATCTTTTTTATTATAAAGCAAAAAATGAAAATAAATGAACTAAATACTCATTTCAATAAACAAAAAAGGAAAACAAAATGGACTTACATAAAGAAGGTGAAAATATTAGGGTTAAAATTAATGAACAGGAAAACAAGAAAATAAATAAATTCTAGATATGGTTCTTTAAAAATATTAATCAGAAAATTTTCTGGCAAAACTAATTAAGAAAAGAGAAAGAGGTGGAGACTAAAGATAAATTTGCACCATTGAAGTGATGTCAGTGAAAATGGCAGAGCAAGGACCTCTGGAAATTCTCTCCCCCATAACAGCAGTGAAAACTGGAGAAAACTGTCAGAATCAAAGTTTTCAGAACTGTGGAAATTGCTTGCAGCAGACTGGGGAGTGTTTATTAAAGAAAATGGCTGAATCTTGGTAATAACAGTAAGCTTTGTGGCGTTCTGACTTGCTTTAGTCTCATCCCCTGTTCTCTGTGGCAGCCTTGAAAGCAACTGCCCACCTTTGTAGAGAAAACCAATAGCCACATGGTCAAAGGAGGGAGCAGAGTGGGGCTGGTGCTCCTTAAAGCTTCATTCCCAGAGAATGTCATTATTTGACTTGCCTAGTCGTTCCCCAGAAGACCCCATTTGCAAGGCTATTTTTATTTGACCTCATTCTGAGCTTTTCCCAGTGCAAAAAAAAAACTTTCCCCAGGGGTGTTTATTTAACTTTATGGATTCCTGAGGCAGTTGATAGCAGATGAACAAACAATAAATTAAATAAAAAGCTTAATAGGAAAGATTGGAAAATGAGATGTCCATGGAGGTTTTGAAAATCACTGACGTAATCTGGGAATCTAGAAGGCCAGGCACGTGTAAAGGACCGTGCACATGCTCAGGCCAAGCTCTCATCTATGACTGAACTTGAGGCTCTGCACGAGCAGAATTGAAGGCTAAGGCAGAGTTGTCAACTGCCCAACTCAGCGCTGAAGGCATGTCCCAACATACTCTCAGGGTTCTTTGGCAAATACTGGGGAAATTATTGGTTCCAGTTGTTTAAGGAAATCTTTGTCCACTCATAAGCTCAGCATTAAGCTATGCAATCAGAGACTTCAGTGACCAATCATGACAAAGAATACAGACTTTTATGAATTAGTTCAGAACAGTCATTAAACAAACAACTACTGTTGCAACAAACAGGAACAACAGCATACCCTGGGGATATACCAAAGAGACAGACAAGAGATAGAGATAGACAATGTGATACATCCACGCAATGGAATAGGTTTAAGCCATAAAAAGGAATGAAATACTGATAGATGATATAACCTTGATGAACCTTGAAAACACTATGCTAAGTGAAAGAAGCCCAAACCAAAAGGTCACATATTATATCATTCTATTTACATAAAATATCCTGAAAGGAGATTCATGACTGCTAGGGGCTAGGAGGAGAAGGGCAAGGGGAGAGACTGTATGGGGGCTTCTTTCTGGGATGATGATAGTATTTTGGAATTAGATAGTGGTGATGGTTGCAAAGCATGTGAAAATATGAAAAACTACTGAATTGTGTGCTTTAAAAGAGTGAATTTTATGGTATATGACTTGTACCTTGATAAAAATTACACTATTGGAAATGATAAATTCATTTTAACCAAAGCTCAAGTGGAAAAAGTTATTTATAAGAACAGATTACCCAGAAATTATGAAAGTACTACACTTTAAAAATTGGAAATTTAATGAAATTGCTTATTTTATAAGAATATATATTCTCAGAATGGATGCAGAATGAAAAAGAAAACATGCATGGACTGAAAAACCAAAGATGGATTTGAGATGATTTAAAAAGAAATATGCCAAAAAAGGCATCAAGTCTGGATTGTTTCATGGGTGGAGATTTTAAACCCTAGTCTCATAACATTTATATACATACACAGAAAAATATGCTGAAAACCAGTTGTTCTCTGAGTTATTGATATAAAACATCTTTTAAAAATTATTTAATTTAGCTGTACATTAAAAATATATATATACAAACACCATATAGGGCTCATTGTGGGAAGAGAACAATTCAATATTAAAAATGCATTAATATAATGAATCATATGAATATGTCAAAGATGGAAAACCATATTGAACTCTTTATATACTAAAGATAATACTTCTGCAATTTGACAAAAAAAAACAACACATCATATCAGATGCCAGCATTATGTTTAACAACAAAGCACTAGAAACTTTATAAATAAATCAGGCAGAAGACAGCAAGGCTCTCAACCATCAACATTACTTAACACCATCATTAGATGATTAACTTTAATGAAAGCAAGGGTGATATTAAAAATATTTAATAAGGAGTACAGTAAATAAACTAATAAATACTCAAAAATATTAAAATTTAGTTCTTTTTATTCTGTAAGGAAACTAAATTCTATATATCATAAAACTGATTGCAATTAACAGAGGTTGTAGTGAAAATTCATCATCAGATCATTCTAATTATCTAATGATCCAAACCATCCGTCGATTTCCAGAATTTGTTGGTGTGTGTCTTTTGTTTGTTTGGTATATTTTGATACAGCCACGAATTAAATAATTAATTAAATGTACTCTTCTCTGAGCTATAGTCTGACACAGAGAATTGCACCAAATTCTTCCAACAATTTACCAACAATTGGTAGTCAGTGACTGACCTGGAAAACAGATGTCTCTTAAAGTCAACAATATTTTCCTCAGGGATGAATCATCTGTCAGCTTCCGCCAAATTTACAACAATTAATCTATCATTTTTCTAGTCTTTAGCATACTAGAGGTTTTTTATATTTAATATCTGTGTTATCAAATAAGTCACAAAATTATTTACAAGAATGATTTATCGGGAAGCGGCTGTGGCTCAATCAGTAGGGCTCCCGTTTACCATATGGGAAACCCGGGGCCTCCTGGTGAAGGCAAGCCCGCCCGCACGGCGTGGTTAGCTGACCCAGCAAGCACAAGCAGCAAGGGGGGGATAAATGAATAAATAAAATCTTTAAAAAAAAAAAAATCATTTATCAAACTTTGTTTATTTTCAGTCCATGAGACTTCATAGACATTGGCCATGTTTCAGAATTTAATAAATTAAAATCACTCAAAATTTTATCTTTTATTTTTTCACTTTTTAAACAGCAAATAATTTTCCTATAATTAGACAACCAGATGTATTTTCCCTTTGAATTAATACTTTTTATTTCAAAGGGTATATTTCTTTATTTCTAATAATATTTCCAGTTTACTTTAGTTTTAGATGTTCAAACATTTTGAATTTTTGTTGCATTAATATGTCCGCTATAAATAGGTAAAACACTTTTTATTAAGCTGAAGATAGTATTGATATTTTAATGTATAAATTAATGTAATAAATAAAAACCTCTTTTAAAGGAATATTTTCCATATGTTTGTTCCTTTACACAATTTTTGTTAATTGATATACTTAATATAATTTCCAAACTGCTTTTGCATTTCTTGAATTGTAGACCTCCCATCGTGGCCTAAGTATTCTAGTTTTCATTGTTTCATTGAATTCCTAGATATTCGGATATATTATTAAATCTCCCCTTATGTTCATATGACATATGGCGATAAATAAAATGTTCAGTGAGAAGGCATTTTTAACATGCTTTATACATTTAATCGCATCAATCAGAGATAAATTGAATTCAGAGATTTGGACGGTGCTAAATTAAAACATCCAAAATTTTTCTTAAAATTTTGGCTAAAACTGCAGGCTCACTCCCTAGCTTTTCACAGGCACTGTCTATACAAAATCCAATAAGATTTTCATGGCCATATTTCTCATTGAAACCATTTTATCATGTGTCAACACTAAATTTTGATAAATTATTGCAGATGTTTCTTCCAGCTTCATGAGATCAACAAAAACCATTAAATTATCTTCAAAATCTTGAATTTTACATTTTAAGTAAATTATTAAAATGGTATTATATGAAACAGTTGAGGCTTCATAAATGATTGAAATTTTACTGCCTTGATTTATACATTTCCCAAAAAGTTATCTCATATCGGTAGATAAATATTTTGCAACAAGCAAGCCCATAAATTTAGATTGCAATGATAGGCCCATATTGATATTGTACTTTTTTTGGAGAAATTCTATTAAATATTTTATGTCTGACAATGCTCAATTATTTTTAACTATATCCATAGTATTTTCTAGATATTTTTCATTTGCTTTATCAGAATTCTGATAATTTTTTTCAGAACTTTTTATTTCCAAAGCTTTTTATATGAAACATTTATAATGCTCTTATATTTTCCTCATTGATGAGAGAAATTTTTCTTTATTTAAACCATGAGTTTTAACAGGACGTAATTGTTGCCATTCTGATGAAATGTGGAAGTCTAGCACTTTCCACTTTTAATTACACCGATTTTGAGCACTCTGTATCATATGAGCAACATTTACACACTAGCAATATAAAGTCATACATACTATTTTTATTGAAATAACCAAGTTATTTTTCATTCCATTACACAAATTACTTGTTTTATTTTATACAGTTTCTTACACAGCATCACAAAATGGCCCAGGTTCTGCTTGCTGCACAATATCAGAAGCTGTTCCTCGCTGTGGTTCATTATTAATATCACTTCTTTGTTCCTCCACAGTCAGAAGATTCATGTTTATAATATTTAAAAAGAACATTAAGAAACTTATCCAAATGCTCTGTCTCTTTATTTCTGGATTTTCATTTTTAATATTTTATTATAAAGCCTTGAATTTATAAATATCAAAACACTACATGATTACTATTTACATAAAGAATTATAACACACTATCAATAAAACCAAAGGAAAAACTAAACTATTTAGAAGCAGGAGCAGAATAATAAACTCTGGGTTCTTGTAAAACAGTTCTCAGACTTTTTCTTCTCAGGACTCTTTTACATTGTTAAAAATTATTTACGGGGTTGGATGTGGCTCAACTGGTTGGGCATCTGTCTCCCATATGGAGGTACCCGGGTTCGATCCCCGGGACCCCCCGGTTAAAAAAAAAAAAAAAAAAAAATTATTTAGGATGCCGATTATGTGGGTTATATCTATCAATACATATTAGTAATTAAAACTAAGAACTTGAAATTTTTTTGCATTTATTCAGCTAAAATAACGATAGTCAACATGAATAATGTTCTTATGAAAATGATATTTTCCAAAAAAAAAAAAAAAAAAAACAGTGAGAAGAGTGCCAATGTTTCACATTTTTACAAATCTCTTTAATGGCTAGCTTAATAGAAGTCAGCTGGATTCTCACATCTGCTCCTGCATTCAATTTGTTGTGCTAGCACACGTCATGTAGCCTCTGGAAAACTCCACTTACGCTTAGGAGAGAGTGAGAGTGAAAAAGGCAAATGGCATCTTAGAATTATTGTGAAAATAGTTTTTTTTCTTGTGGACCGCTGAAAGGGTCTCAGATTCCAACCCCCCACACCACCCCCAGAATTAATCAGCCACATTTTGAGAACCATCACGGTTAAAGCATGGGATACTTTGTAAACTGTTTGCCACAAAACCATGTGAAACGGGCCAACCTGGTAAATAATGCTGCAATGATTACTCAGATGTCACTCTGATGGGAGGCCCATTTACTGGCAATTGTTGTCACATCCTATGGCCATTAGCTTGAAAGAATGAATTTACATTTGAATTTCTATAATTAATCAGTTTTAACACACCTTGCTGTTACTGGTATACTATTAACCAACAGTATTTCAAAATTAAGAGACTGGTAAGTACCCACAGAATATCAGCCCTATTTGAGAGTTATAAATATTTGAAAAGGAGAGTTACAATTGTCATTCTTGGTAGGTGATGTATTACATGTAAAAGCCCAGATCAAACAAAAAATTATTCAAACTAATCAGGGCATTTAGTAAGAAGATCTATTGAAAAAAATCCAATACCTATGTCTATATTTGTATCTACTTTTCCTATACAGCAATGACAAATTAAAGAAAAAGAAATATATAGAACATGTATGAAGAATAGAACATAAAAAAAGATATATCATTATTCTAAATGTGAGGATTCAGTACTGTAATTCTTACCAAATTAATCTATATATTTAACACTATCTCCATCAAACTAATGTCACTATTTTTAATTTGATCAAATTATCTTAAAGGTCTATATATAGGTCTTAAATTTGATGAAAATAAATATGTAAGAATAGCAAAAAAACTAGAAAAGAAGGATGAGTCTGCTTTGTTAAATGCTAACTTGTATTAAATATTTGCAGGGAGCGGATGTGGCTCAAGCAGTTGGGTGCCCACCTCCCACATGGGAGGTCCTGGGTTCAGTTCCCAGTGGCTCCTAAAGAAAAGACAAACAGACAATGAGCAAAAACAAACAAACAAAAATAATGAACAGACAACAAGCGAAAACAACAAGCAGACAACAGACAGTGAGCAAAAACAATGAGCAAACAGATGAGGGAGCCATCTTGGGGGTGGGGGAATTTGCAGTATGAAAATAATTTAGTCCTTGGACCAGAATAAATAGATAGATTAATGAAACAGAAAAAAACCCAAAAAATGACCTAAAGTGCATACCAATTGAATATGTTATAAGGGCAGCATCTCAAATTCAAAGGAAAACCTGGATTATTCAATAAATGGTGGCACAACTGGCTAGTCATTTTGAAAAACAAAAAAAGGTGAGATTCCAAACTCATATCATACACCAAAGTAAATCCCAGTAACATTAAAGATTTAAGTGTCAACGGGACAATAATTAGACAAAATATAGGGGAATCATTATATAATCTTGAAATTAAAAAGGCACTTCTAAGCATGGGAAAAAAGAGATAAAGTTGACCACATAGGCTTCTCGCTAAGCCAAACTCAGCAGATAAACTCACTACCTTCCCCACAGCATGGGACATGACTCCTGGGGATGAGCCTCCCTGGCACCAAGGGATTAATACCAAGCACCAACCAATGATGTGTTTGGAAAAAGACTTTGACCAAAAGGGGGAATCATTAAGTACAAAAGAGTTTTTATGGCTAAGAGATTTCAAAGAGAGTTGGGAAGTTGTTTCAGAGGTTATGCTTATGCACATCTCAGGCAGATCTCACTAAGTGCCACAGTAAACATAACCCATGCTCCTGAGGGCTCCAGAGACATTCAGACACTATAGGTAGGCAAGGCACAAAACCCTATGAAATTGGCACCCCATAGGTGGACCTTACCTTGGAATATATGATAATCTATTTCCCCAATGTAACAGAGACTCATTTAAAAATCACTTACACATGATTCTTTTTTTTTTTAATTCAAAATTGTATGATTCCATTTATTTAATATGCAAATATAAATCAATTTATAAAGGTGAAATCAGATTAGTAATGTAGGATTGTGACAGGAAAGAGGAATTGCAAGGTGACTGCTGAGAGGTGTAGAGTTTTTCTTTATTTCTTAAATTTTATTTTAAGATCCCTCCAACAAAATTTTGTTAAAGATTTATTATTTTTTTATTTTACCACCCGCCCCCCCCCACCCATTGTTTTGCACTCGCTGTCTGCTCTCTGTGTGTTCTTCTGTGTCTGCTTGTCTTCTCTTTAGGTGGCACTGGGAACCGATCCTGGGACATTCCAGAGTGGGAGAGAGGTGTTCAGGCTCTTGCACCACCTCAGCTCCCTGGTCTGCTGCTTCTCTTATTGTCTCTCCTCTGTGTCTCTTTTCGTTGCATCATCTTGCTGTGCCAGCTCTCCACACAGGCCAGCACTCCATGCGAGTCACACCCCTGCATAGGCCAGCTTTCCTGTGTGGACCAGCACTCCACATGGGCCAGATTGCTGTGCAGGCCAGCTTGACTTTTACCAGGAAGCTGCAGGAATCGAACCCTGGACGTCCTATATGGTAGACGGGAGCCCAATTGCTTGAGCCACATCCATTTCCATGTGTTTTTCTTTATGGAGTAATGAAATTTTTCTAAAACTATTTTGGTTACACATGATTCTTGTACCCCTTTTATTTGATCCTACTATTAGCACTATACCCATTGAGTATGTATTCCAAAGACTTAAATCTTCAGTCTGTTCATGTGCCAGTTGAGCCCTGAATCTCAGCAGAGTTGCAGCCAACACCTGCCCTCAAGTTCATTGGACTCATCCAGGACAGCTAACAAAAGGAGATGATGGACTACCCCCATCCCAGAAACAAAGAGTATCTACAACTACAAGCAAAACAGTTCCTCCCATCTGCCCCATAAAATCTAGGCACCGTCTTGATCTGAAGCAGAATGGGCACTACCATCCCCAAATCCTCAAGATTGAGGAATGAACAAATATAAGCGGGGAATGCAACCATGAACCAAAGTAGACATTGTTACGGTTCTAACGGTAACAGAAGAACTTGTAACATTGATATAAAGATGGTAGTTACCAGAAATTCGGAGGGAAGGAGGAGGGGAGAATAGATGAAACATAGGTGCATTTTTAGGGCATTGGAATTGTTCTGCATGATATTGCAATGACAGATACAGTCCATTATACATTTTGTCAAATCCTATAAAACTATACAGTGAAAAGTGTAAACCATAACGTAAACTATAGACCTTGGTTAGTAGGAATTCTTCAATATTTGCTCATTAATTAATTAATTAATTAACAAATGCACCACAATAATGTAAGATGTTATTAACAGGGGGAAATGTGGGGGAATCCCCACAAGTATTGGAATCCCCCATACTTTTGATATAACTTTTATGCAATCAAAACTTCTCTATAAATAAAGCATATTGTATGGAAAAAATTTTGGCCGTGTAATAAAATAATTGCAGAAAAATGTGAAATAAATAACCAAATAATAAGAAATTTTTGAACATTCCAATAGAAAAATGGACAGCAGCATATTCATAAATAAATACAGATGCCCAGTAAGCATAAGAAAAGGTGACCAACTCAGTTGTAGTCAAAGAATGAACTTAGAAAAAGATATCAGTTTTAACCTATCACATTGGTCAAGAGAAAAAAAGAATCATACCATCTATTGGCTTGTGTGTGGAGAAGAGCGAGAGTCAATTGGAACCACTATTTGGGGTGGGAGAGTGTCCATTTGGAAGTATTTATTAAAGTTGTTAAGTTGTCCATAATCTTTGATGCAGCAATCCCTATCTAAGGAAATAGGAAGATTCGTAACAAGGTATGTTCAAGACAGTCTTCACCATATTGTCTCCATCAATAAAAAAGTCAGCAACAACGTAAACAGTTGATAGTAAGGGTCTGGTGTATTCATGTATACCCTATACTATGGCATATATACGATATAATAAGGGTATGGCACATATAATATGAAATAATATACCATCATTAAACGTGATATACATATGTATTTATTGACTTGGAGGCAGGTTCATGATACAATTTGATTAAGGAAAAGCACCATCCCAGGCAGCATCAGAATCTGATTCCGTTGTTTTAAAAGCTTTCAATCACATTTCTGTTCATGTATATAAATGCAGAAAGCATTCTGTCAGACTTTATGCTAAAATAGTAACACTTGTTATTTTAGTGTTGGCTCAAAGATGATTTTAAGTTTTTGTTCTTTGGGCTATTTTGTGTTTTTTTTTTCCAACACCAGACATGGGTGACTTTTGCCGTAGGCTGCCACCCCACGAAGTTTGGGGGCACAGGGGGTGGGGTGGGGCTTGGTCTTGGCAGGCAGGACTGGCTCAGGCTCTTAGAGACAGATGTTATCATCCAATATAAATGGTATAAACATACAATGAGAGAAGTTGGCCAAGCTGCCTGGGTATCCAGTGAGCTGGAGACCACATGCCTCCTCCTCTGGCTGGAGATAAATCTCCCTCAGGAGCCCTAGACTTCCAGACAAGGAGTGATATGTGTACGGAATTGCTCCATCTCATTGACCTGTGGCTTCTGGTCCCCCTGCCCTGCATGCCCACTTACCCCTCTAATCCCGGCACCCTCTGTTTCAGTAATGACCAACCACCTTCTTCCTTTAGATCCAACAGTGCCATCGAGAAGGGGTCATACCACCAGGCTTATCTCACCAGTCAAATCTTCCGTCCTTTCCAATCTTTTTGTTCAGAACAGCACCAAGTGACTCATCACCCTGTATTGTTATCTGTCTATGGGCCTGCCTGTGTCTTCCGTCAGACTCCGGGTTCCACCAGCCCAGAGACTCAATCTTGGCCAGTGTATCTAAGACCCTAGATACACTAGGAATTTGGGATGAAACGTCATTCTGCCTGCTGTTCCCCAACATGGTCGATGAGGAACAGCTCTGTGCCCAATACTTACCTGTTTTTCTGCCACCAGCAGCTGGGAAAGACCTTTTCAATGAACAGTGAGAAGACCAGCGTGACTGCGGTTTGGCGCCGGCTGAAAGGGAGCTGGCTGCCTTCCTCCCACTCCTTCCTGGCAACCACACCAAGGATTTGCCAGAGTACTTCAAGAGCACAGGGGTTTGGGCTCAGATGAGAGCTCAGGCACTTGTGACCTTGGGTGACCAACTTGACCTCTATGAGCCTGTTTCTTCTTCTGTAATCTTGGAGCAGTTTTGATTTTTTTGTGAAATAATGTATGTAACGTGCATAGACTCTAGCTCAAT
The DNA here is from genome assembly GCA_026826555.1 of Tolypeutes matacus. Lineage (NCBI taxonomy): Eukaryota > Metazoa > Chordata > Mammalia > Cingulata > Chlamyphoridae > Tolypeutes > Tolypeutes matacus. The sequence continues at coordinate 1,060,537 of JAKSZT010021121.1, forward strand.
AAGGGGAATTTTCATCATTGTTATTTTCCTTGTGATTATATTAGACAAGTTAGCTCTGGTGATGCTGAAGGTACTTGCCTGAGACCCCACCAATGACTGCCATCTCTGTAGACTTGAGTTGTGGTGAGACCTGAGAATGCCCGTGTAATGGATGAGGCTACTGATGCCCAGAGGAGATGAGACCTGCCAAGTTCACCCAATGAGCCTGTTGTCAAGTGACCATCAAAACTCAGGTCTTCACATGTTCTCTCTGAGGAGGAGCTGAGCCTTTGTTTTTGTTTTAAATTTAATTTCCAGGAGGAGGAGAACCTCCCCACCCTTCCATTCTCTTATCTTAACTCAGATTTGCCTGGCCCGGCTGTCTTTGCACCATAAGTGGGTGGTGAAGCTGGGCGGGTCTAGTCCGACACGCATTTTGCATTTGCTAATTCCAGTTTAGCCGCTGCACACTGGCACACACTTGCCCTGAATAGGCTCACTACGAAGAGCTGGCACAGTCAAACTTCCCTTCTCTTCAGGAAAAAGATGCATCTTAGCTGGAAGTCTGCCATCACTCGTGTGTGAACCCAGCGCACAGAATACTTGTGGGTTAGAATGCCAGCACCTGCTCCCAACAAAACCGCATGGCCAGCTGGTAAGAATTATTATGTTTCTCATTCTCTGAGGTTGACAATCCAGCAGTTCCCAGCCCCGTGGAATGGTAGTTCAGTAAGAAACTCTGGGATACAGTGTTGCATGGCCACAAAAGTTTGGGAGGTGATGCAAACCGTTATTTCCTTCATGGAGATGTTCATTGCAAATTGGCTCAGGATTACAGAACCGTGCTCAGGAAGGGACCTGTCAATTACATTTAACTCACGTTTTCCTAATTTATTTGGTCACAGAACACCACTTTTGAAAAGTGCAAAATAATGACTAACAGGGAGGTTTCCCTCACTTCTCTCTGGTCTCTGATCAAATGTCAGTTCCTCAAAGGGAAACTACCTGGTCTCCCCAGCTAAAACAGCACCCCATATCTCTGCCTTTTCACTCCACTTTATGTTTCTCCATAGCATTCATCACATACCATAATATTTGTTTTGAACATATTTGTCTCCCTCTCTAGAATTTGATCTCCATGGTGCAAAATTTTGTCTATTTCATGACAATGTTTCCAGTGTCTCACACATAGTAGGACTAATTAGATTCTGCTGAACAAATAAACATTTCTGCAGAAGAATTCAGCTCAGCACCCAATCTCTAGGTAAGAAAGTTTCCATGGATGTTGACAGAAAGGTGGTCTGGAATAATTCCTTTGTCTCAGACACGAACTTCTTAGCCAGTTGGTATAAGCTTAATTTGTTTGTACAAATTAGCATGAGTTCTGTGAAGTGGGAAAAGAAAAGCAGTAAAAGTTGTGACCAAAATTGAAATGGCAATGCAGATGACTCCCTGAACTAGCTCATGTCTCCACTGGAAGAACCATCTGCATATCCCTGTCTATCTCCTCCCATTTATTGAGCACCTACTCTGTGCTAGACACTGTGCTAATCACCTGGCATGCATTATTTTATTTAATCCTCACAACTACTCTGTGAAGAAGGGATTATTATGTCCATTTTGCAGATGAGGAAACCAAGGTGCAAAGTGTTTAAACAAATTCCCCAGAAAATGAATGGGTTTGCATATCAATTTAGGGAGAATTGCCATCTTGACAATATTGAATCTTCCAATCTTCCAATCCATGAATATGGGTTATCTCTTATTTATTTAGATCTTTAATTTTTCTCAGTAATGTTTCGTAGTTTTTGGTATATCTCTCGTACTTCTTTTGTAAAATGTATTACTAAATATTTTATTCTTTTTCATTTATTGTAAATGGAATCACTTTCTTAATTTCATTTTGGGTTGTTGCTAGTATATAGAAATGCTATTAGTTTTTGTTGCTCTTGTGTCCTGTGGCCTCTCTAAACTTGTTTCTTAGTTCTATTAGTTCTTTTATGGAGTGCTTGGGATTTTGTACATAAAGAACCATGTCATTGTGAATAAACATAGTTTTACTTCTTCCTTTCAGATCTGGATCCCATTATTATTACTGTTGCTGTTATTGCCCTTTTGCACTGACTGAAGCTTCCTGTACAAAGCTGAATAGAAGTGATGAAAACAGATATTACTGAGTAGAAGAAATATCCTTGCTTTGTTCCTGATTTTAAGAAGAAAGCATTAGCATTCACCATTAAGTATGATGCTAGCTATGGGTTTTCTGTAGATGCCCCTCTGTTTCTTGTTTGCTGAGAGTTTTTATCATGAACAGACATTGGATTTTGTCATATGCTTTTTCTGTTTCTATTTAGATGAATATGTGTTTTTTCCCTTTACTCTAGTAATATGGTGTGTCACATTGATTGATTTTCTTATGTTGAACCACCCTTGCATTCCTGAATCCCACTTGGTCAGGGCTTATAATCCTTTTGATATGTTACCTCATTCAGTTTGCTGGTATTTTGTTGATTATTTTTGCATCTATATTTTAAGAGTTATTGGTCTGTAGTTTTCTTTTCTTGTGATTTCTTCATCTGGCTTTGGTATCAGAATGCTATTGATCACATAGAATGAATTAGGAAGTGTACCCTCCTCCTCTATTTTTGGGGAGAGTTTGAGAGGATTGGTATACTTATTACTTATATATATGATAAAATTCATCAGTGCAGCCATGTAGATCTGAGGTTTTCTTTATGAGAAGAATTTCAATTGCTAATTTGATTCTTTACTTATTGTAGCTCTATTTTTTAAAATATATTTTTCATTAGAGAAGTTGTGAATTTACAAAACAATCATGCATATGTGTGGAATTCCCACACAACACTCCTCCACCAACACACCACATTGTTGTAGAACATTTGTTCCAGATTATGAGACAATATCATCATACTATTACCACTAACTATGGTTTATAACATACATTTGGTATATTTTTCCATACCCCCTATTATTAACACAGTACATCTTTGGCATGGATGCAAGAATATTAGAGTATTGCTGTTAACTATAGTCCATAGGCTACATTAATTGTATTTTTCCCATGCTTCTCCACATTCTTAACACCTTGCAATAGTGATGTACATTTGTTCTAGTTCATAGAAGGATGTTCTTGTATTTGTACTATTAACCACAATTCTCATCCACCTCTGGGTTCACTATGTTATTTAGTCCTGTAGGTCTATTTTACCTTCTATTTCTTCTTGAGTCAGTTTTGATAATTTGATTCTTTCTGGGAATATATTCAATTCATCTAAATTGTTTACACAAAGCATTCGTAATGTTTCTTTATCATATTTTTCATTTCTGTAAAGTCTTTAATGATGGCCCCGCTTTCATTCTTGATTTTAGTAATTTATATCTTCTCTCATTTTCTCTTGGTCAGTCTAGATAAAGTTTGTCAATTTTGTTGATCTTTTCAAAGAGCCAACTTTTGGTTTTATTTTCTCTACTTTTTATTTGTTTTGTATTACAGCCTCTGCTGTAATGTTTATTATTTCTTTTTGTCTCCTTATTTGTGTTGTTTTACTAATTTCTTAAGGTGAAAATTAGGTTATTGATATAATCATGATACAAGGTCTCATGAAGGCACTTCTTATCACCTCAAAATTCTGATCTTATATAGGCATTGAAAGCAATAAATTTCACTCTAACCACTTCTTTAGCTGTAGCCCATAATTTTTATATAGTATGCTTTCGTTTTCAATCAGTTAAAAATATTTTCAAACTTTTCTTGTGATTTCTTCTTTGACCGAATTGTTATTTAAAAGTGTATTGTTAATTTCTAAATATTTATTGATTTTTACAAATTTCCTTCTGTTTTTGATTTCTAATTTAATTCTTTTGGGGTTGGAGAATATACTTTGTATGATTTCAATCATTTAAAATTTATTAAGACTTGTTTATGGCCCAGCATATGGTCTATTTTGGAAAGTGCTCTATGTGTGCTTGATGAAAATGTGAATCCTGCTGTGTTGGGCGGAGTGTTCTATAGATGTGACTTATGTCAAATTGGTTGACAGTGCTGTGTATGTCTTATTGTTATATTTATCCCACAAAGTTGGATGACAGAGGTGGATTTTGGACACACTCCCCCATTTGGTTCTGACGTTGGTTAGAAGAGGGTTAATTTAGCACATTCCAAAGAAAGGCCCATGACAGGAGTGGCAATTGGCAGTCTCCTAGGAAACCTTGAGCCCTTGGAATATTTTGTTTAATAAAAGTGTCTTTGTATGCCTGAGGTCTTAGACTCAGTACCAGGTTGGCCAGATTAGTTTATCTTAACAATTTATGGTGAGCACCTTTTTTTGCTTCAGGTAGGGGCCTGGAATTTGAATTGTTGAGATAAGTCATGCAGATAGTGCATTACATGATGGAACGCTAATAAAAACTCTGGTCACCCGGGCCTAGCTGAGCTTCCCTGGTTGGCAACACTCAGCACATGTTGTCACACATCATTGCAAGGAGAATTAAGTGGGTCCCCATGTGACTCCACTGGGAAGGGACACCTGGAAGCTTTCACCTGGTCTCTCCTGGTCTTCACCCCCTGCATCTTTTCCCTTTGATGATTTTAATGTGTATCTTTTCACTGTAATAAACCATAACCCTGAGTATAGAGGCTTTTCTAAATCCTGTGGGTCCTTCCAGTGAATCATAGAGCCTAAGGGTAGTCTTGGGGACCCCTGGCACAGATGTTGAGACTGATAATGCCACACATGCAACATAAGTCTCACATAATGAGATTTCTGGAAAGAGACAGGCAGGCTCCCAAGCTGGTCTGAAAATGGCTTGAAAGAGCAGGGATGGGAGACTGGCTTGGAATTTTATGGTGGTTAGGAGGTAGAGCTGAGGGAGGTTTCTCATGTATATGGGCCAAGGCTTGCATGGTTTGAACTTCCAGGTACCACCAAAGGAGGGATCACCAAGGCCTTCTTATCAGCTTGACCAGGTGTGGGGCAGAAGGATAAAGGAGAATGGTAGAGCTTGAAAGCTATCAGCAGCTAAACATAAACAATGGAGTCATACTCTGTATCATAATTCACTCCTGATGTTTGGAGACAGAAATGTGCCATGTTGCATTTAATTGAATTTGAACTTGTTAAGTAAGCCATTATGGTGCTCTGTGAGGTCTGCAGCTAGGCCTGGAAGGGAGATCAAAGTTCTGTTGGTTATCGTGCACAAATGTCCAGTATTGTATATTCTAAGAAGTGAACCATGTGCCTTGGTCACTGTCAATAACGAAGGGACAAGGAGTGCCTTCATGAGGCCTTGTATTATGGTTTTAGTATGTACAGAGACATGTGTTACCTGCATTTATATTTTGGGTATCTGTGAGGCAAGAGATTCCCAGAGTTCTTACACCAAAGCAGGCAATATTGGATAAGGAATTGTTGCTGTCATTGGTCTAACCAGAGGGCCAGACAATTGACAATGGCTCAAGAGTCTGTAAAAATATGCAGCAGGGGCTGATTTTTTTCCAGGGTATCCAGTGCGAAGATGACTTCCTGAATTGTGCTGACCTTTGTGTCCTAGATCAGAGACATTTTAGTTAAGGGATGAAAAGCAGCAGCTCTTCAACAAGCTCCATCACATTGGATGAAGCCCTCTGTAAGGTGTACGAACTCCCTTTGCTCTTCATGTAGTTCATCCCAATGGACTCCCTGGGTAGTCAAGGGGCCTGCCTCAGGGCATCTGCAAGTGAATGAAGACAGGGCATGCCATCCCCTCCTGTAGATGGAGCACAAGAGGACACAGATTTGGCTCTATCTTATAGGTACCATTTCAGTTTTAATAACAAGGCTTCTGTGGCTGTGTTGAGTTTATGGGGTACTACTTCCATAATGGACAATATAGGCAGCTGGGGGAGGGTCACAGGCTCAGGGCCTGTAAGAGCCTCTGTTTTCAGGAGACCTCAATATGCAGCCAGCAACTGGCACTCTAATGGCATATGGGCGGGGGGGGGGGGGGGGCAAGTGAGGATAGTTTCTTGCACCAGAAGCCCATGGAACTATATTATAGCCTTCAGGGGTGGTTCAGACACTCCACGAGGCATAAGAGGATGTTGTCAAAGTCTCTACAATGAAGTAATCTCTAAGGGGAACTAATGGGAGCGCTTGTTGTATTGCAGTTTGGACAGATTCTGGAACCTATTGTTGTAGGAAGCTCCATTCAAAGTGAATTGATTTGAGAGTTACACCATAAATGGGCTTAAGTAAAATCTGTAACTGAGGAATATGTTACCTCCAGAACCCCAAGGAAGCCTGAAAGACATTGGACTTGGTTAAAATTGTGGGTGCTGAGAGGGTCAACACTATATATGGCTTACCAAATAATTTTCAGTAGTGTAACTAAAGTGGCAGAGCCTTATACTATTTGTGGGGCAATGACCCATCCCTTTTGTGAGCCACTTTGTGAATGTTTGTATGTTCTGAATAAGTGTGTCAAATGAATCATCTCAGAGAAGGATGCCATCATTGTGAAGTCATACCCGTGCTCTTGGAGACTTGAATGCATTTAAGATCTTGCCTGCAAAGATGATGTCTGATGTCAAGGCTATCAAAATACTCCATGGGTAGCCAGATAAAGGTGTTTCTGGAGAAAGCAAAGAGGACACAGAAGCTGGTCTGAAAAATGACTTCAGAGAGCAGGGAAAGAGACTGGCTTGGGGTTTTATGATGGTTAGGGGCTAGGGCTGGTCTGAGGGTTCCCAAGAATGCAAGTCAGCTTGTGTGATATTGAATTATTCAACTATTATAATTGAATTGTCCTGTTTTCCTTTCAATTCTGTCCGTTTTTTTTTTCCTTTTGTTTTGAGGCTATAAGATGCATACATATCTATTATATTTTCATGATGTATTGACCATAATATTATTATGAAACATCCCTCTGTCTCTAGGAATGTTTCTTGTCTTTAAGTCTATTTTTTTCTGATATTAATATAGATACTCCAGCTCTCTTACAGTTACTTTTTGCATGGTATATCCTTTTCCATCCTTTATCTTTTAATCTATTTGTGTCTCTGAATCTAATCTCTTGTAGAGAACATGGAGTTGGATCTTGCTTTTTTTAATCAATCTGGTAACCTCTTCCTTTTGATCAAGGTGTTTAGACCATTCATATTTAATGTAATTATTGATAGGTTGGATTTACATTTGCCCATTTTGTAATTTGTTTTCTATATATTCCCTGTCTTTTCGATTCTTCTGTTCCTCCTTTACAGCCTTCTTTCATATTTAATAAACTTTTTTTTGCACACCATTTCAACCCCTATATGTTTTTTAGTTATTTCCTTATTGGTTGTTCTAGGATACAATATGAATCTTAACTTATCTCAGTGTACTTCAAATTAATACTAACATAATTCTGATAACATGTAGAAATTTTTCTCCAATTTAGCTTTATTCCTTCTTTCTCTCCTTTGTGCTATTATTGTCATATATACACAGTACCTCCATGTGTGTTATAAGCAACAATTTAATTGTTATTGTTTTAATAACTTTATGTCTTTTTAAAAAGTTAATAGAATAAAACAGAAAAATACATTTACAGATATTCTTATATTAAGCCACATATTTACTATTCTTGGTGGCTTTCATATCTTCCTGTAGATTTGAATGATCATTTGTTATCAATTCTTTTTGGCTTGAAGGACATTTTATAGTATTTCTTGTAAGTCAGGTTTACTAGTCATGAATTCTCTAAGTTTTAGTTTATTCAAAAATGTCTTTATTTTGCTTTGTTTTGAAGGCTAGTTTTGCATAATACAGAATTCTTTGTTGACAGGTGTTTTTTTCCCATTATTTTTTAAATATGTCATTCCACCTCCTTCTAATCTCCATTAGTTTAGATGAAAAGTCAGTCATTAAAAGTGTTGATGCTTTCCTGAGTGTGATGAATCACTTTTCTTTTGCTGCTTTCAAGATTTTCTCTTTGTCTTTTGCTGTCAACAGTTTGTGATGTGTCAAGGTGTGGGTCTGTTATACTATTTGGGGTTTGTTCAGCCTTTTGATGTATAAATTAATGTTTTCCCCAATGTGGGGAAAATTTGGGGCTATTATTTCTCCACATATTTTTCTGTCCCTTTCACTCTCTCCTCTCATTTTTGGACTCCAATTGCACATGTGTTGGTATGCTTGATGTTGCGCCACAGGTCTCTGAGACTCTGTTCAATTTTCTTCAATTACTTCCTCTCTGTTTTTCAAATTGGATCATTTCTATTGATATATCTTCAAGTTCACTGATTCTTTCTTCTGCCATCTTAATTATATGTTGAGGCCTCTAGGTGAATTTCTCATTTCAGTTTTTGAACTTTTTAACTCCAGAATTTCCATTTGGTTCTTTCCTATACTAACTATGTCTTTATTGAGATTCTTTATTGATTCATCATTGCCATATTTTCCTTTATTTCTTAAACATGAATTTCTTTAGTCCTTTAACGTATTTAAATAGCTGCTTTGAATAATTTGTCTGCTAAATCCAATACTTGGAGGCATTCTGAGGCAATTCTTTTTTTTTTTTTTTTTAAGATTTTATTTATTTATTCATTTATCCCCCCCTTGCTGCTTGTGCTCGCCGGGTCAGCTAACCACGCCGTGCAGGCGGGCTTGCCTTCACCAGGAGGCTCCGGGAACTGAACCCAGGGCCTCCCATATGGTAAACGGGAGCCCTACTGATTGAGCCACAGCCGCTTCCCCTCTGAGGCAATTTCTATTGTTTTTTTCTTTTTCCTGAGTATGGGTCACACTTTATTTTTTCTTTGCATGTCTCATAATTTTTTGTTGAACATTGGACTTTTTAGATAATATGTTGTAGCAACTCTGGATTCTCTGGATTCTTAAATTGTTAGTTGTTTTAAATTTTCATTTGTTTGTAACCTGCCTGAGCTAAATGTATGAAACTAGTCTTCCTTGTGGTTCATTGATGCTGTTATCTCTGCTCAATTTTATGTTAATATTGGTTTTTCTTTTGAAGTCTGTCTGTATAGCCAATGGTTGGACAGAAGTTGTCCTGAATCACCTCAAGCCAGTAAATCTTCTATCCTCTGCTGAAATCTGTGGAAAGTATAAGAATGCATTTAAAGTTCAGGCCTTTTTAAAGTCTTCCCCAGCGCTTTAGTTTCTGTTGGACTCTTTTGGGTCTACTATGCACATGTGTGTAACCTCAGGGTCGGCCAGGATTATGTGTATAACTTGTGCCCTTTCTGGTCTTAGTGCTCATCTGTGCAGCCTCAATAGGAATATGTTTGCCCCAACCGTGACTACAACCTCAAACTGTTCACCTGTCACCAAGATGGTCATTTTTATCAATGCCACTGGAATTGGGCGCCTGCCACTCCAAATTGAATGAATCCCCTTTGATTGCAGTACTACTGTAATAGAGCTGCCTGCCCTCATGGCCTGCCCTACCTTGGCAGAATCTCTGCACCACCTGAACTGGGAGGAGAGTGGGGATTGAGAGCAGGCCTAAGCAAAAACACCACATTCCCACAGTTCTTACTTGAAATTCAGCAGTTTTGCAAAACACAAACATTTCTCAGATGATCGTATGCTTTTAGTAGCTTTCCAGAGCACCAAAATGGTTGTTTTTGTCACTTCTGTGCTGTTTTATAGTTGTTTTTGAGGGGAGAGTATTTATTAATCTCTTATTTGGCCATAGCCAGAAGTCAGCAATTTAACAATTTGTCTATAAATTTTTATTTTTTTAGGAGATTCTGGGGATTGAAACTGGAACCTCATATGTGGGAAGCAAGTGTTCAACCACTGAGCTACATCCACTCCGTGGGACTAGTTAGCTTTTTTTTTTTTTTAAGTACTGGGGCTAGGGATTGAACCTGGGACTTTGTAAGTAGGAGGCTGGCGCTCAAACTCTGAGCCCCATTGGCTCCCCTGAGTTAGTCTTTTCATTTGTTTGTTTGTTTGTCTTTGTTTTTAGGAGGCACCAGGAACTGAACCTGGGACTTCCCATGTGGGAAGCAGGCACTCAACCACTTGAGCCACATTCACTCCCTAAACACAGGTTGACTGATCCTCAGCAGGTGTTCTTTCTGCAGTCCCACGTGGCCTCCATTATGTTGGCACCTAACAATTTACAAAGTTTATTCACAAACATTGTTTTATTTAGTGCCTAAGACAATCCTGCAAAATGTTTGTTTTTATTATTCTAGTTTTAGAGCTGAAGCAATTGAGTTATAAGAGACACTGGAGATGGGTATATTTCTATGAGAAAACATGGCTTCAGAGAGAAGGATGTTGGTCAAAAACATACAATGAATCAGTGACAGTGACAGAATTGGAACCCAGATCTCCTATTTCCCAATTGAGTTTCTTGGTGTGCTACCCAGTTGGCTTCTTTTGGGGGAGGATTAGGATTAGGATTGAGGATACTCCTCCATCTTCCCCGACCCCTGACATCATGGCCTTACTGGTGTGAAGAAAAAGCACAGGCCAAAGATCATTAGGCCATTGAACCCCCTCCTCCTAGAAAGCACTGTTCCTTCCATAATGGAACACAGGCTGCCTAGAAAAGTGATTCAAATGTTAAAGCATTTTTGATGATGACAATTGCATGCATTCTTTCAGTCTAATTTTAGTAGGATTAGTCTTTCTTTAAAAAGTGACTACTAATAATTTATATTATTATCTTTAATAAAATGACTTTAAAATGTCCATTTCCATTGCTTTTCTCAAGGATTTTCCCTCAACTCCTGGGTTTTAGTTGGAGTGTATGGTAGCCTATTAAAGCATCCAAGAGTGGGGATTTAACCAGGCAATTCTTGGAGGAATAAAGAGATGCCAAAAAATTACAGTATTAAAATAAGTAGATATCTGTGTATCATGGTTACAAAACAAAAATAAAAATCTTCTAAACTACTCTGAAATTTCTCCCACCTCATAACCATAGGTCATCTGATATTTCTAGGGGACTTATCGGAAGTAAGTGAATTCTTACCTTGTGACTTATCTTGACTGGTAAGCTTAATCTTTTTGTTTAAATACAAATGCCAAGTTCAAAATGGAAAGTTGGTAGACCCTCCAGATCCACTGTCTACCCTTCTCCCTCTTGCTTTGTCCCAGGAGGCTGACCTCTAAGTACTGCATCAACTAACTCTCTTGCCCTCTGAATTCTGGTTGATTTGACCAATGGTGTACATCAGCAGGAAAACAGATTGCAGGAAGGGAGAATGGTCTGGATATTTATTCCTCCAGCTTTCTCCCTGCTAGCGGTGGTTCAACAGTGGCCACATTCCTCTACTCAAGTCACAGACCCTGTTGGTGGCCCTTTCCGATAGCCACGGGTCTCACAGAGTCCAGGGAAGGGCTCTTTCCTTTGCCCTTTCAGGCCTCGGGGTGAGGATGGCTTCACACTGTTGCTAGTTCCTGGTGCCTCACCAGCCTCTGCTGCTTTTCCTTAACCCTGCTTTTACTTCTAGAAATAGTTATGTAGTTAACCATCACCTCTTTCTTCTTTTTTGAGTGCTGGAACCTGCTGGGACCTTGCCTGATATAGAAAGCCAGCAAGGAATGAGGAAAAGAGGACATATTAGGGAGTCCAGAGATTTTAGTTTTGGTTCCAATTTGCTATGTGACTTTGGGTAAATCCTTTCCACTATCTGGACATTGAATACCTCAACCGCAAAAAGAAGAGTTGGAAAAATGAGATGTCTTCAGGCATTTTTTTTTCTTATGTACCTCCAAAAGAATTTTGAGAACTACATAATCACATATTTAAAATTTTTCCATCATAATTTGAAATATTTGTAAAGGATGTAATGTCTTTCATATTATAAATATTAGCACTTAAAAATAAAACTGTGACATCACTTTTTAAATATATCCAATGGAATTTAAATATCACAGTGGTTTTATACTCACAATCATCCATTTAAAAATAGATGAACAAACTTCTTTACCAGTTAGAAATGTTACGTTCTTCTTTTTCTTTTAAGTCATTTTTTCCATTCCACTTCCCCCACAGAATTTTATAGGAATGTAAGATATTTTCTGCTTGAAAGTGTCTTATGGATCACCTTAGCAAAGTCTCTAAATAAAAACATAAGTTTATAAATGGAGACTTAAATTTTAAAAATATTTTCTATGGTCCTAAGACTCTAAGGTTTAAACATTTCTCTGAATCAAGTCATCAATACAATTAATTATGGATACAATTGATCAAAGTTTTGATAATTATTAAACATAAAAAGTAAAATGAATGGAAATTCATCTCTTAATGAGATGGATAGGGTGGGGTTGGGTGTCCTGATTAAAGAAGTTTCTGTTCTCTTCAAAATTTGGAGTCATCCCTCTGGTGCCCTCTCCTCCTGCCCCCAACTCAGGCTTTTATCACTCAGGGCGATGACCCACAGTAAGATTCTGGACGGGCGAGGGATATGCCTTCACTTTATTTATTTATTTATTTTTTTTTTTTTAAGATTTTATTTATTTATTCATTTGTCCCCCCCTTGCTGCTTGTGCTCGCTGGGTCAGCTAACCATGCCGTGCGGGCGGGCTTGCCTTCACCAGGAGGCCCCCGGTTCGGAGGCCCCGGGAACCGAACCGAACCCAGGGCCTCCCATATGGTAAACGGGAGCCCTACTGATTGAGCCACAGCCGCTTCCCAATGCCTTTACTTTATCAAGCGGGAGAAGGGCAGCTGTGAAAGGGAAGGTGTGAAAGAGAAGCAAGTTCACGCCTTCACGTAGGAGTTCTCGGGCAGCTCAGTGTTAGGAAATACTACGCACAGAAGTTGGGACTTGAAAAATAGATCCTCTTAAAACTCTCGGTGCCGACGACTCCTTGGAAAGTCTTTGTAACTCTTTGTAACTCTAGGGGCTGTATACCCCAATTTGAACACCAGTAGGCTGAATGGTGTCTGAAGGGCATTGTGGTTGGGGAGGCGGCGTTCACAGGGTCATGTCAAAGAGGGCTGGTTTTGGAGTCAGATTTGGCCTCAGCACTAAGGAGCTATGTGGCTTGGGCAACTTTCCAAACTGAAGGCCACTGCCTTGGTTTCCTCGACTGCAAAATAGGGATGTGTGCAGCACGACCTCACCAGGATCCTTTAAGGATTAATTGAGATAATTGTGTAAAGCACCAGCACACAGCAAGGATTCCTCTGATTCCTTCAAGCTGTGCCAGACTCTGGGAAGGGGCCTGGGAGCCCACTGGAGTGATGTTTTCCTCCATAAGGCCTCCTACCATAAGGCAATGAGCTGCCATTATCAATTTCTGGTGGCTCTATAAAGAAACAGTAAAAAGCAGAGTGCTCTGGGCTCCTTAGATCTGATTTTTAGGGTAAGTTCTTCTGTTTACTGAGACTGTTCCAATTTTTCCAAAAAATCTTAGGTCAACAACACTGGTCTTGACCTTTGCCACTTCAGAGAGACTGAAGGGGCAGAAGATAAGGGCCACAGACTTGTGGGTTTGGAGACCAGTTTGGCTGACTCAATAGCACCCCCCAGCTTCTCAGAGAAAGAATTATGGGCAGTGTGTGTGCAGAGTATGTGAGCCCAGAAAATAACTGTTTCTGTTTTCCAGGAATGGGAATAAAATGTAATCTCTTACACCCTCTTGGAAAAACTGGGGTTGCCTGGGGGCCAATTTTGAAGCAGGCAATCCAGTATTTGAGCTTTCTGCCTGAGAAACAAAATGAGACATCAATATGCTAAGAAGTTGCTGAGTCTGTTTTGCTGTCCTGTGCTCTGAAAAGACTTTTGGGCTCACGTTACTGCTCAGTCGCCAGGCCTGTGTGATGTCCACCCTGTTGCCACTTCACCACCACCACGAGGACCTCCGTGGCATGTCAGCAGGCTGAGCGCTGAATTCTTTTCTTCTGATGATATAGAGGAACACTAGCTGGTTTCCTTTCATCAAGAAATGGTTTGTGCATATTGTGCCTTGTTTGGCTTCCTTCTTTTCCATCTCTCAAAGCATAGCTTCAATTTATGGAATTTTTAGCAACTTTATCTAAATGAATTTTTATTTTGAGATTTAACTTTGTTCAGAAGTTCCTTGAGGAGAAAGAAAATTGATGTGTTGTAGTTTGCTTGCATTTACGGCCCTCATGCCTTATCCCTCGCCGTGTGCACACCCTGTGACAGGTAGGTGACTGTGCCCTGTCCTCCCACTCTGGCTCAAACCAAGCCACGTAACGCGCTTTGGCCAATGGGATGCTAGCAAGTGTGATTTGAGCAGAGGCTTCGAAGGTGCTTCCACGATGGGCTTGTCTGCTTCTGCTCCTCCGCCGTTGCCATGATAATGTGCCCAGGCTAGCCTGCTGGAGGGTGAGACACGCGTGGTTCAGAGCCAACGTGCCCTCGCTCTGTCGGCCGTGGCCATGCTAGATCCCACCACTCTCTAGACATATGAGCGAACCCAGCCAAGACCAGAAGAACCTCTCAACTGACCTGCAGACTCATAAACTAAATGCACTGATTATTTGAAGCCACTGAGTTTTAGGGGTTTTGTTATTTAAGTAGCATTGTCGTGGCAATAGAAATCAGATAGAGAAGCTTAATAGCAGACCTGATCAGTATCCAAGGGAACACTGAGCCCACATGCAACACCTCCCAAGATCTCTGGAAATAATAATTAGAGGAAGGAAGAGAACTTTATGAAGGAGGCTCAAATGCTGCCGCTACATAGGTGGGGAATCTGCATCAGTGAGATTCAGCAGAGCAAAATAAATACAAGTAAAGGCTCTAGACTCAGGTTTCTGGGTTCAAAACGGATCTACTTATGAGCTCTGTGACCTTGACCAAGTTACTTTACTTCTTTTTGCCTCAGTTTCCTCATTTGTAAAACAGGGATGATGATAAATAGTACCTACCTCATAAAGTTGCTATAAGGATAGTATGTTTAATCCACTTATATTAGCTCATTGCAAATGTTAGGTAAGTAATTTGCTAAATAAATACAGTGGTGAGCTCATTTATACCCACAGGCTGGTAAGGCCTGGGGTACTTCTGGATTGCATTTGGATTTTGGTAGGAAAGAGGTATTTGCATCATGGAAAGGGTGTTTCTGATTTCATATAGTCAAACATTGACTTCTGAAGCACTAAACGCACACGCAATGGCTCTCAAATATCTGGGGAAAATGTTTTTCTTTCGAGAATTGACTCTGTTAATTCACCTTAATGGGCTGTGAGGCAGTGCTCAGTGTGAGACTTCAGGAAGGATGGCAGGAGTGATTCCTCTCTGTTGTTTAAGAAGCAGAGAGGGGCACGCAGCATTTCAGGAAGATTTCCATTCCAAATTATTGAAATAAAAGTTTGGGTGCAGAAAGAGGTAAGCCTCAACTACTGGAAAACTCAACTGAGAATGTTTCTTTTTCCGAAGATCTTGAAAGTCATGACGTTATTGCATTAGTTTTAAAAGAAATATCACGGTACTGCTAAGGTAGAAAAATCACAAGGAGTGTGTGTGTGTGGGGGGGGAGGGGGGGTCTGTTCTGAGGAAGAGCCTCTCTTAGACCCACGGAGGAAAACGAGTTGCTCTTCCTCCCCTTTCTCCCCATCTCTGGCTCCTTTTCTTCCTCTTTCCTTCACTTCCCCCCGCCCTCCTTCTTCACAATGGACATGGATCCTTAACCAGAGCCTTCCAGGAAAACATAGAAGTTAGAGGGATTTGAATTGTGTAACTGAAAGAACAAAACCACCCCCTCCACCCAAGTACTGGGAAGCAGAGCAGCCTTTGTCTAGACTTTATTCAGGTCCTTATAGGCAATAGTATCAAAGCTTTGATAGGAGCTCTGTGTTGCTAAGAAATTTACTGTTGGTGGGCAACCTGGGGCAAGAACATGCCCTCGGCACAGGGGTTGACAAAAGGACAGTGGAAACTTCCAGCAAGGAGTGCACCTAAGGAGAGAGAAGGATCTGAGGGTAACAGCACTGATGTTAGGAACTGAGGGAAGGGAATGAATTTCTATCTTGGACCATCAGAAAGGCCATATTTAAAGTACAGTTTAAAAATGGCACCTCCTGTTCCAATTGTTATGGCTATATTACAAACTACTCTAAAATCTTGTTGCTTTAAACAACAAGCATTTTTTACACTCCTGGATTCCATGGTTAGGAATTTAGACAGGGCCCAGAGGGGATGGATTACCTCTGCCCTACTATGTCTGAGACCTCAGCTGGGGAGACTAAAGGTTGGGGGGGGGCGGTAATTCAAAAGTTGGGAGATGGAATCATCTGGAAGCTCTTCATTCACGTATCTGGTGCCTGAGCTGGGAGGACTCAAAATCTAGGATGGCAAATTAGTTATCAAATGTTGTGTAACAAATTATCACAAATTTAACAGTTTAAAGCAAACAACATTTGTCTCTCAATTTCTGTGAGAAATCTCTATGAGAAATTATCTCACAATTTTGGGTCTCTCACAAGGCTGCAACCAATGGCTGAAGTCTCTTTGAATACTTAACTGGGGAAGGATCTACTTCCAAGCTCACTTGTAAGGTTGTTGACAGAATTCAACAGAAGTTACAATTTTATGTAACATAACCATGGATGTGACATCCCATCACCTTTTCCATATTCTCTTGATTAGAAGCAAGTTATGGGTCTTGCTCATACTCAAGGCAAAGGTGTGAATACCAGGAGATGAGACTAACTGGGGGCCATCTTAGAATGTCTCCCACAGACTGCCTCCAAGAGTTACTACATATGAACTCTCAGTATGGCTTAGCTTCCTTACAATATGGTGGCCTCAGGGAACCTGGACTTCTTACATGATGGCACAGGGCTCCAAGCATGAGTATTCTAGTGAATAAGGTGGAGGCTCTACCACTTTTCATGACTCAGCCCAGGAAGTCACTCAACATTACTTCCACTGTGATCTATTGGTTGAAGCAGACACAAGCCCACTCAAATTCAAGGTGAAGGGAATTAGACCCCACCTAGATCCGAGGGGGTCTTCCTCTCTTAAGCAGGAGATGCAAAGTTACAGTGAAGAAGAGTGTGTGGGATGGGACATATTGTTGCAGCCCTCTTTGGAATCTGCCATACCTCCTATGCTTTTAGACCCTCCAATTATC
Source organism: Tolypeutes matacus (assembly GCA_026826555.1). Taxonomy (NCBI): domain Eukaryota; kingdom Metazoa; phylum Chordata; class Mammalia; order Cingulata; family Chlamyphoridae; genus Tolypeutes; species Tolypeutes matacus. Next base: position 1,077,585 of record JAKSZT010021121.1, read on the forward strand.
CCAACCCTTTGGTAAAATCTGAAACTATTGTTCAGTGTTATGCGGGGGGTGGGGATGAGAGGTTGTGGAGAATAAAGGGATGGCACAATAAAAGGAAAAGTGTCCTGCTTAGGTTGATCATATAATTCATTATTTTAACAATGGCACTATCCATAATGAAAGGGAGCAATTTACCTTGGGACAACAGGGATAAACCAGAATTATGTAGGGCCAAGTAGGAAGTCTGGTCACCCCAGACTTGCCTAGTGTCCTCCTGCTCTTACAGCCTGTGTGGAAGGAGCGTCGTCCCAGCACCCTACTTTGCCTGGGATCTCCAGGTGGTGACCAACAATTATGACAGCAGAGTCCACAGCAGAGGGGCAGAGAGCACTGCGGAGGAGCACATTATGATAAGAAGCAAAGCAGTCAGGAAGATGACCCAGGAGGAATGCAAGACAAATCGCTTTTTCAGTTACAAGGGACAGAGTGCTTACTCAAATCAGCTTAACAACAACAAAAAGGAATATTTATTGACTCACATAACTAAAAGTTCAAGGGAAGATACAGTTTCAGGCCCAGCTGGATCCAGGGATTCTAACCATGTAATCAGGACTTTGTTTCTTCCCATGTCTGGGCTCTGCTTTCCTCTGTGTTAGCTATAGTCAGGCAAACATTTTCTACATGGTAGCCCCTGGCTCTTTCAGACTTAGGTCATATGTTGTCAGTAATCTCAATAGAAATGAAACTTTCCATTCAAACCCTTGAATCTGAATCTCATTGGCTTGGCCTGTTATGTGGCCATCCCTGAACCACTTTGGGACCAAGGGGGTAGAATACATTGATACCTCAGGCCTGGGTGACATGCTGATACCTGGCACTCAGGGATAACTAAAGCAACTCACACAGAATACAGAGTCTGAGGGTGGGGGAACGCTTGTTCAGGGCAAGTTGAGATGCTGTCACCAGAGTGAAGGGGAATGGAGAACAGGTGCCCTCTATGGCCCTCTTTCCCAATAAACTAGAGGAAGGTAAACTTCAAAAGGGAAAAGGGAAACCTGCCTATAGATTATAACTGCCAGATACAAGACCTGGTCAGTTCTGTCATTTACTTCTCATGAAAGCTCTGTGAAGTCAGAGAAATTAGTCATCTCATCACTCTTTGACATGCAGAAACTTAGAAGAAAAGAAGAAAAGATGTGTCAGTTATCTCTTGCCACAACAATGCTCCGTAACAAGTTATTCCCAAACTCAGTGACTTCGCAAGCATTTCTTTAGTCCATGAGTCTGTGGGTTGGGGATTTGGGTTGGCTGATTCTTCTAATCTCTTCTGGGCTCACTCACACTCTGGAGGTGGCTAGCTCTTGCCTGGGGGCTCACACATCAGGGGTCAGCTGGGGGCAGCTGAGCGCTGTCTCACATTTCTGTCACATCCTTTCAGCAGGCCAGCTTGGACGTAGTAGTCTCCTAGTGAAGGCAGAAGTGCAGAATGAGAGCAAACTCAGTTGCACAAACATTTTTAAAGCATCTGCTTGTGTCAGACTTGCTAGCATCCCATTGGTCAAAGCAAGTCACATGGCCAAACTTTGAATCAAGGGATGGGGAAATAGACTCCACCTTTCTAGTGAGTAGATGCAAAGAGGGATGGATGCAGAAAGAAACGAAGAATTGGGACCTTTAATGAATCAGTCTACCACAGAATAAAAAGGCAAGTGTGATATCTCATGGTCCTTTGAGGCTGCCAAAGATGAATATATGGATTTTGTTTCTCAATAGACTTGGGATAAAAGTTAGAAAGGATTAATCACCGCTTTACCTTCATGCAAGTAGCTTTTAAAAACATTCCTTCTCTTGAGTCTGATAGTCAAAGTTTTGGTTGAGCCAACAATCAATCAGCTAATGTTTCTTGCTGCCTAACATATGTAATGGACTGTGCTGGCCATATAGGAACCATTAGCTTATTCCCTCTCCTCGTGGATCTCATAGTCAATTTGGGGAAATGGAATGTTAAAATAATGAGGGCAGCAAAGCCCAGACAGTTAAAATCACCAATAACATGAGGAAAGTTGGGGACCTTCCCTGGTGATGATCTGCAGACTGCTACAGAACTTGAGAGTTGGAGGCTTGTTGATAATACAGAAGGTGTGCGCCCCACCCAGACTACAGATTCAGAATCTTGGGGGTGGAGAGTGATTGGGTAGAGCCTGTTTTTTTTTTTGTTGTTGTTGTTTTTTCACAGGCTCCCCTGGTGAGTCTTTGATGACTAGCCAGTGTTGAGAATCCCTCTAAATTATTTCAGCAAAAAAAAACACAACAAAACTAATTTTAGAAGAAAAAAAAAAGCCTGTTTGAAGAATTACATCATATTGGTAACATTGAAAATTGCAAAAATTAAGAAAAATTTTTACTTGGTAGAAATAAGCAACAGAAAACACAACTGGCAAGGGCTAATACTTCACACAGTAAAAACTGTTATTCATTAAAAATTGATGGAAGATACTAAATCTGCTTCACAAAATTTAGATCACAAAATTTGTCTGGGAAAATTGTACCCAGTAGAAATAATGGCCATAAAAGAAAACTCATGTTGTTAGAAAAAAATAATCAGCAAAATTTGATATGGACAAACTATTGATCAACAAATTAATTTTGTTGCCAAACACACAATGAAAAGAATTCATTCTGATGAGAATGATTTCAGTGTAGACTGCTAGCTTTTTCAAACAATTCAGGTATTTTTCTTTTCTTAACGTTTTATTTTGAAATAATTCCACGTATAGAAGAGTTGCAAAAATCTTTACCCAGATTCACTAATTTGCTTTATCATATATATGATACATATTATTCATATACACTGCATATTTACATATATTATATATAATCTTTTTTTTTCTGAAATATTTGAGAGTTAGTTGTAGACATCATGGCCATTGATTCCAAAACTGTATACATTCCAAGGACAAGAACATTATCTTACATAACCACAGAACAATTATCAACTCAGAAATTCACCATGAGCATAATACTATTATGTAACATACTACCATATTCAAATTTCACAGTTGTCCCCAACATGTCCTTTAAACAATTTCTTTCACCATGATCCAGGGTCCAATTCAAGATCATACTTTGCGTTTAGTTGTCATGTATCTTTAGTCCCTTTTAATTTGAAACGGTTCCTCAGTCTGTCTCTGTCTTTCGTAACGTTGACCTTTTGGAAGAACGCATGCGAGGTGCTTTGCAGGATGTCCCTCGACCTGGGTTGGGCTGCTGTTTCCCATGACTGGATCTGGGTTATGCATTTTGGGCAGGACTGCTTTTAAGCACTGTTGGTTCTTCTTCAGGTGTCACAGCAGGAGCTTCATGATGTCGTTTGTCTGTTTACTGGTGGAGGCTACATTCCATTTTACCTTTCTGTGCCTCAGGCTCCTCCTCTGGCGATAACCCAGGAGCTTTCAAGCATTTCAAGGCTGAGACATGCCCCACCTACCGGAGATAGTTCTGCTGAGAAAAACCATTGAGATCATTGTCATGGTTAGTATCATTGTCACTAAGCTCTGTGGACTGGCATTCTTTTTTTTTTTTTTCCTAATCTTCTGTGAAATATGCACATAAATATTATTCTCCCCATTTAACAGTTGAGAACACCGAGGCTCCGAGACAGGTTATATGACATGCTCAGGTTCACATGGCTGGCAGTTGAGCCCGGTTGGGTCTGAGTCCAGAGCCTGAGGGTGGTCCAAGGCCGCAGTGTCTGTTAACCCCATTCACAAGTCTCCATCGTGGCAGGAAGGACAGCTAAAGACCTCCTTGGGGGTCTCGAGGGACATTAGGAGACAATGAGAAGGACCCCTCCTGCCATCTTCATTCCTCCTCCTCCCCTCCTATGGGCTGGGTCCTCCTCCATTCTGATACCCTGCAGACTCGAAAGCCTGCTCTAGTGGAGCCATGGCCCTTGGGCTTGGGGCAGCTGTCTCAAAGTTGACCTCACGCCCTTTTTGACTGGTAACCCTCCTTCCAATTTTCTTATATATGTTAAATTTGAAATGAGCTTGGAATAGTAATAATAACTACCAAGCATAGGTCAATCCCTTAAATAACCATGTGTGGCAGGCACAGCTGCTTGATCTCACCCTTTTGGTTCCCCAGTCTCCTGGCCTGGGTCTTTGTTCTCATCGGCTTTTCTTCCTGGATTCATCTCGCTGGGGGACTGCTAGCCCTCAGGTAGCTGCTTCACAGGCGATTTCACCATGACTCCTGAGAACCTCTCTTGAGGAAATAAGTTGCTACAAGTTGATCTGGGCTCCTTCCCAACTTTTTCTCTTGGTGGGGAGAAAGGAGGGGGAGGAAGAGGAATGAAAGGAAGGAAAAGAAAAAAATTCCAGAGCAAAAGCAAGATGATTTAAAGAACCTGTTGATTTTGCTTTCAATCACCAGAGAGTTCCACAGAGTCAGCTATAGTGGAAAGAATGTTGTGGGGGTCAGCCTGGGCTGCCATTTGCTGGTTTGGCCAAAGGACTTAAGCCTCAACCTTCCCACCCTTAAAATGGAGGTGATTGCATGTCCTCTCCCCACCTCAGAGAAGCAGTCGATCAAATGAGAAAATGCTGCCAAGTTGTTTGATAAATTGCTAAGGGATTTGAAAAAACCGGGGTGTGTGTGCGTCTCTCCCATTGCATAGAAACTTAGGTAGCCCCAGTCTCCATGACCGGACTGTACAAAAGAGCACTTCCTTCATTTTTTAGGCTTAAAAAGAAGACACCATTTTGTGAAATCCCTGCCTTCATTCTATTCCACACCTTTAGAACCCACTGTTTCACTTTAAAGCTATCTTATCCATGAGGGTCTCCCCTTAGGATTTTAGCCAAGCTGCGGGTTCTGTCTGAGACCCTTCTAGGGCAATTCTGTCTCCTTACTCCTCTCACCTGCCTGTGCCACTAGCTTAACATTTGTCCCAACCCCTGCCCAGACAAAGCCTCGGCATCCACAATCCTTGGTTACCCCAAAGGTGTCTAGACTTCAGCTGGAGGACATTCACCTTCTGAGCATATCTCTGTGCCAGGCACTGGGCTAGGCATGTTCATATCTCTGATCTCAGTGAAGCCTCACAGTTCTTTCTGAGGTACAATATCTGAGGGGTCTACCCAGCCCACACACCCTTCTCCAGAAGCTGGCCTTCAGCCTCTGTGCATCACGTGACCCTGTTACCTTTGGGCATCAATGATTCGCTCCTGGCGGCACAGGAGATGAGCTTGACCACTTTCTCTTCTGAGAATTTGGATGGAAATTCAGAGACACCAGTCAGCACATGATTTTGGCACTGAGAGGACTGTGGGGCGGCCATTTTGATTCCCCACCTGAAGAGAGTGAGGGAAGGAGAGAGGGATAGAAAAAGATAGATAGATAGATAGATAGATAGATAGATAGATAGATAGCAAGAGAGACAAGAGTGGGGCAGGCAGAGAGAATTAATTACTGCTGAGACGTCACTATCTTTAGGATGGACAGAGAAAGCCTAATTCCTGATGATTTTCTAGTTCCTGGGTCAAAATCCTCATGAGACTTCCTTTCATTTCCTGCCCTTGTTTAATCCTTCCCCTAATTTAATAAAATCACACACCCCCTTTTTTGTAGTTTAGCATGATTTTTGCTTTGATGGGTTACAACTAAAAGAGTGCCAATAAGACTGCTGGGCCTTAAGACCCCCATTTTACAGAGGCAGAAGCTAAGGCTTTGCAATTAAGCCATGAGCCCTGGGTCACACGGCACGTCAGTGGCAGAGGCAGGGAACCTATGCCTCTGTGATTCCAGTAGTTGGTATTTATGTAGTGTGTGTCTTCAAAGTTTTGCATGTATTATCTCATTTAATCCTTAGATTAAATGAGGTAGATAATATTGGTAGTGTTATTTTAAAGATGAAGAAATGGAGGCAACTTGCTCAAGATTACAGACTGTATAAGCCAGGATTGGAACTCAGGAGGTTGACTCCACAGGCTGGGCTCTTACTCGTCATGCTATAGGGGGTGGGTGCAGCAGTGCTAGTTCTGGGGGCAGTGGGCTAGGCATAGAAAGGGTCAGAAGTTTCCAGAACTTGTACAAACCCAGGTACATTGAGTTGAACCATCGACCCTTAAGATGGGACAGCCTTTGGAAAGCCCTACTGGACTGTTTCCACCTAATGTGAGCTTCTGTAATTCAGCCCCTCTGACCAATGGCCATTCAGTCCCGGCAACGTTATGGTGTCCATTGCTTGACCAGATGGCCTGTTCCATTATCGAGCAGGTCTGGTCTTGTCCCTTGGACTCCAGTGAGATATACTGGCTTCTCTCCCTGCCCCCCAGAGTTCTTCTGGTGTTTGAGGGGGTTCACTCCTCAAAGTCCTTCGTGTGACATGATTTCGAGTCTTCTCACTGTGCTGCTCTTGGCGTCATCACTCTCTGGAAGGGTGGGGCTCAGACAAGACCACAGTGCACCTGATGGGACCTGGGCCACCTCACCCAGGATCTGGCCCCTTTCTCGGGCAGGTTTTCAAAGCACTCCAAAAGTGGGTAAGAGGCAAGCCCTGCTTGTGGGGAGTCTACCTGCGGTTAACGCTCTGAAAAGGGAGAATTCACAGCTCTGGGTAATCGCGTGGTTTCCACTGTGATTTGGGAAATGTGTGCGTTCCTTATAACCCAGATTTTTCCAGAAGGGCATCAAGCTCAGTCTTAGTCCCCTTAGCACACCCTTCGTGGTTCAGAGACAAGGATCACGGTCCAGCCGGGACAGCCAAGAAGGGATTGGCCCTCCAGGACGGGACCCCTGTGGAGGTTTGCCCTCTGGGGTTCTTTCTGGGGACAGAATGCCCAGTTTCTGTAGCCCATGGGTGGTGGAGAGACAGAAAAGCCCCATGGCAATTCCAGAAACTTAAGGCTGAGAAGGATCCAGGAGGATTTTACAGACCAGAGGTGTCTGGAAATAGGCTGCAGATCATTCCAGGTTGGGGTCAGTAACTCTTTTGAGAAATTGGAGAAAGCCAGAGATTTTCTCCCCCAAAATGTACACACACACACACACACACACACACATTTGCATATAATATTAAGGGGTAGTTCATGGATCCCCAAACTATCCAAGGGCCCCCTTTAAGAATCCCTGCTCTAGTCCTACCCTGCCATCTGATTAGGACCCAGAGGGGAAGGATGTTTCCAGCAACCCTTCAAGCAGGATGGCATCTCCCTCCAGGAATCTTTGTTGACCCTCAGGCTGGCTGGGGCCCTTCCTCCGATTCCCTCCCACAACTGCGTACTTTCCCCTTGGCACTGTATTGCGATGGTTTTCAGAGTGGGGTCCCTAGACCAGTAGCATCAGCACCACCTGAGAACTTGTTGGAAATGCAAATTCTTGGGCCCCACTCCAGACTAATTGAATCAGAAACTCTGGCGTGGGGCCCAGCAAACTGAGTTTGAACAGGCCCTCCTGGTGAGGCTCAATCAAGTTTGAGAACCACTGCGGCAAGCAATCCTCTTCTTTATGGGGTGTCTGCTGTACTAGATACAATGTGCCTGGCACATATTAAGCACTCAATAAATATTTGTTGCAATATTTGTTTTCCTGACTCCCAAGGCAAGATTATTTTCTTTGGTACCCTAAAGCTCTGCCCTGTGACTACTGAGACCCTATGTTATTTTGGGTCCAGTTTCTTTCTACCACAGGACCTACGATCAGGCTTGAATGATTTAGGCAGAGGAAGGGGCCTGGCTTTAAGGCAGGTGTCCCAAAGCTATCACACAGGAATTAGAGCCAGAGAGAAACCCAACCTGGGGAATCTTTCCAGGCAACAAAGCTCCAGGCCCCTGGAGGGTGGGGCAGGTGGGCAGGGGGCTGTCTGGCCAGTATGCTCAGGGCTCATGCAAGCTCAACTCTGCCAAACTTCCAGGGCTGTCCAGTCCCCTCGGAGTCTGCCCCACACAAGCCTTGGCAGAGGCTGCTGAATCTTTGCCAGGGACATACTTGCCAGGCCGTTGGGGATAGAAATGGCCACTTTTTATTTTTAAGAACCTCCAACTTTCTGAGAGGTGGGGTGAGGTGGAGGGAAGATTCCTTTTAACCTTGTGTGTGTGTTGCTTGGTTGGTTGGGGGGTGGGTTGTGCCTCTTAATTCCTTGCCTCCTATGCAGGGCCAAGTTCCCACATTTTCATTCTTGGGGTGGGGGTGTCTTTTCTAAAACCCCTTAGTTTCCTGACATTTAAAAAAATATGAGGCTAACTTTGGGGGGACGTGCAGGGATGGGGAGTTGGGTGGGATTTCTGTAACCCTTCCTGCCTCATATTGATCCAGTTCTCTAAACTTCCATTCTGAAAAGTAAATTTGATATTTTAAGATGCGGCAGAGAATATTCCTGTTTACTCTTGATTTCCTGTTCTTTTTTTTTTTTTTTTTCTTGAGGAGGAGTAGAGAAAGGTTTTTCTTCATGTCTCATCTATGAGCAGTTCTTCACATTTTATTTTAAAAAATTAATCAGTCGGGGGGGTGTAGGATGGGTCTTGTCTCTATATAAGGTAAGGTCTTCACAATTTTGTTTAAAAAAATTATGAGAGGGAGAGGTTTGCGAAGAAGACAGAAAAAAAATCTTTAAAATTTCCCAAATCACAAGGAAGCTGTTCCTCAAAATCTATTTTCAAAAGAAATCTGATTTTTTAGGGTGTTAAAAAGATTCCTCTTCACCTTGAATTTACATCGGATAAGTTCCTCAATTTTTTTTCTTTTTTAAATCAACCTGGTTAGGGGATATTGGAGGGAGCTATCACCCTTAGCCTCTAACCCTTCTTTTCTGAACACGGAGCCTGTTCTTCAAACTTTATTTTTAAAATAAATCTTTTTTTTTTTTTTTTTTTTTTTTTTAAATTGGCAGGGTTAGATAGAAATAGTCTTTTCATCCCGTATTTCACATAAAAGCCGTCCCTCAAATATTTATTTTAAAAATCAGTCTGATTGGGGGGGTTAGAGTCTCTTTAACCCCTCTTGTCTTCCCAGTTCTTCCCATTTTGATTTTTAAATTACATTCGATTTTTATGGAGGGGTGCCGGGGGGCACAAGGTGCCTTCCCACCAAGCCTTCCGATTCTTCCCTGAGGCCAGGTCTTCAAACTTTTATTTAAAAAAGCAGTCAGATTTTTGGGGGTGGGGGAAAAGAGTTCCCATTAACCCCTTGTGTCCCGCCACGAGCCGGCTCTGCAAACTTTTTTCCGAACGTGAAAATGACATTTCCAAGGGCCTGGAGAACGCGGGGGAGGGCAGAAGGGACCCGGGGGGCGGGCGC
>JAKSZT010021121.1:1087260-1115171 GCA_026826555.1 Tolypeutes matacus
GCGCCCCCCCGCGCGCCCCCGCCCCCCCGGCCTGAGCGGGGCGGGCGGAGGAGGGAGCGGCGGCGGCGGCGGCGGCGGCGGCGGCGGCATTGTGCGCGCACCAGCAGCCCGGCCCGGGAGGAGCAGGACGCGCCGGGGCCGCCGCCTCCCGCACGGACCCATGAACCAGCCGGGCGGCGCGGTGGCTCCGCAGGTACGACGGGGGGCCGGGGGCATGCACCGCGCGGGGGGCCCCGGGGGGCCGGGGCCCGGGGCGCTGCGCCACTTCAGTGCAAGATTTGCAAAATGCAAAGTGCCCGGGTCCATTTGCTGGCTTTTTGTGGGCGCAAACGGGAGGGTCGGGGTCTCGGGAGCCCCCCCCCGGGGGGGCGCCGCGGGATGTGAGGACCGTGAGGGTGGCGAGGGGCTCATTTCGGGCCCCCACCCAGTACCCCCTCCAGCCCCGGGCTCGGACCGGAGCCCAGAAAACAAAGCGGCGAGAGAGCAGAGCAGCCATTTCAGTTTGGACAATTCACATTTTGCAAAAATGCAACCCCTTCCAGCTCTCCCCCCTCCCCCCCAAATTTGCAATTTCCCCCTGACCGTTTCTGAGCTCGGGGTCCTCAGTGACCCCCGGGAGGTTCTTTCTTCCAGGCCCCCCTATCTTTGCAACAATCTTTTTTTTTTTTTTTTTTTTTTTAGGCCATATTTCCCTTTCTCAATTTTTTTTTCTAATTTTTCTTCAAACGATAGTTTTTTCCCATTAAAACGACGCCACCTAGAGGATACTATTTTGTAAATAAAAAAAAAAAGAAATTAAAATTGAAAAAAAATATTTTTTATTTCTTATATTTCAAAAGTTTGCACTATAAGACAGTGGAGGGGACAGGGATTAAATTTTTTTTTCCTTTTTTGGGGCGAAAATTTCCACTTTGCGCTTTCCAGGAGCATGGAGACAGTTTTTTATTTTTGAAGCCAAATCCAGATAATATGTAAATGGGAATTAGCTGGAATTTGAATGAATTCAGTTTTTGGAGGGGAGAAAGCCAAAAGCTTCCTAAAGCAAAGTCAGTTTGGCTGCCCAACTCATTTTAGTTTGAGAAAAAAACTAATTGGAATGAGGAAAGGACGGAAATTGGTGAGTTTAGGGAAAACTGGGAAAATTGGCTTTATGAAGCAATTAGAAATTGTACTTCATTGTAATTTGGAACTTGTTTAGCTCAGGGGGCAAAAAAGGCTAATTTCACCATTTGACAATATTTAAAGTTTTTCTATTTCCGAGAAGGAAGGATTTTAAAAAGAAAATAGACCCTAAACTGTTGGCTTTGGACACACCCAAAAATTGTAGGTTTTTTTTTTTTTTTTAATTTTGCATTTACATTTTACTGCATTTAAATCTCAAGATTCTAAAGAAAAACAGAAGGTGGAAAAGTTGGTGTGGAAATCCTGTCTTTTTTTTTCTGCATTTGTTGGGTTTTGTGGTGGTTTTTTTTTTTTTTTTTTTTTTTTTTTTTTGATGGAATAATTAAGACTGTTTTCTGATTTTGTTTCCTGAAAGGTCTAGGCATTTCTTTTTTGTTGTTGTTGCTTTAGCCAGAAAATTCAGGAACCTTTTTTGAACAATATTCAGTGAAAAAAATGTAAATTCATTATATTATACAAATTGAGTAGCCTACAGATTTGTAGGAGAGACCGCCATTAAAATAAGATATGCATAATTAACATTATTATGAAAAAACTAACAGTGGATTCACAGAAGCTCATTTTTTATGACATGCAACTGAATCAGTTGATGAAGGCAAGGGTTGAGGAATCTTTGGTAGGAAGAAAATTTTCCCTTTTCTATGCTTGCTCACTCTTCCAATTCGAAAATTTATTATTAAAAAAAAATCCGATTGGTTTCAGGCCTCTTTGAGTGTGGTGTGAGGTTGATAGTGTATTAACATTTGCCATTTTTCAAAAATTTGATTACTTTCGAAGGGGGAAAATCCATTAGCCTTGATGATTTTGTGGTCTGTGACAAAAAAAAAAAGCACAAATTTTACTGACTTAAGAAAGAAAAAGAGAGAAGAGCAGAGGGTAGATGAAAATTCTCATTCTTATCCATCTTCCCTAGTGAAACATTTACTTTGCTGAAGAAATGGGGTAAAATATTAACTCAGCTGAATTCGAGCAGCAAAATTTAAAATTTTTAAAGAAAAAAAATAATCAAAATACAAACAAAAGCCAAATCCAAAGGTACTTGTCTTTGGAACATGAAAGCATATCTGCAAACAGCATTTCATTTGGAATGTTTTGACTTTAAAATAAATCAAATGAAGGTGAAACAAACAAATTTTTTTTTTGGAAGACAAACATTGAATGGATTGAAATTTGAAAGATAAAAATAAGGTACTCACCTAAAGTTGAAGGGTGATTTGCGATAAATTATTGTTTAATCTGATTGAACTTGCTGGGGATTTTGAGCCAAAAAAAAAAAAAAAAAGTTCTAATTTTTCTGTCCCAAAGAAGGGGGGAATACAATTAATGTTTGTGGGGTGAGCTGATGGGTGGGGTGATGGTGGGTGGCACAGGTCCAAGGCTGTACCCCTTTCGCCAGCTGGTTTTGGAAGATCTGGTGGCCCCAATCCATGGATTCCCACCCTACTTTGTAGAAATTTGGATTTCTAAGGGGATAAAAATTCTGTGAAATAGATTTGGCAGTGGCAGAGGTTTGACATTTCCCATCATCACCATTGCATTTGGGAGATTTTATTTTTTTTAGTAATGAAATCTTACAGAGCCTCACTGGCCATATACTGACATATGTGGAATGAGATTTTTTTAAAGTAGCATAATTAAAAAAATTTTTTTTTCTGTTGAATTATTTAGACTGATGCCTAGGACAGTCAAAGAATTTATAATTTCCAAGGGGCTTTGGAGGCCTCATGGGACTGATGAAGGAGGGCTGTATCCTGGGTTGGGAAGGGTTGGGTGGGGGTAGGGGAATCTGAGCAAAAGTCAGGGTTGTAGATAACAGGTTATTTCTGCTGCAAGGAATAAAAATATTGCTTCAAGTCCCTTTGTGTGTCCTGAATCTTGTGACACAAAACTCAGATTCCTTCATTCTGCTGAAATTTTGTTGTGTTGACTCTGGTTTAAAGAGAACCCCTGGCCAGAAATTGAAAATTGCTTCTTTTGTGCACCTGTTTTTTTTCTTTTTAAAAAATTGGTTATTCTGATCATGTTTGTTTTAAAGGAAATAGAAGTGCATGATGGTACTGTTGGGGGCGGGGTCAGTTCTCTTTTGTTTCTATTGGCGTCTCTGGATTGAGGTCTGACCTGGGCCTTGCCTTTCTCACCTCCTATTTTAGATGGAAATGTGACCAAAAATGGATACACGAGCTAATTTTTACTAGCTCAAGTCTGTTAACCACACTCTCTTACAATATTGGGTAAAAATTCTGGCAAATTGGACTTGAGGGGTGGTAATTTGATGATGGGCTGAGTTATTTTGGTGAAAGATCATTTATGCTCAGTTTCACAGTGGAGACTCTTATTACTTAATGTTTTGCTTTTCTGTCTAAGGAGTTTTTTTTTTTGTTTTTTTTTTCTAATAAGGTTTGAGATTTCAAGGGCCTGCTTTATAGCTTGACTTCAGACCAAGCTAGGAAAAAGGGTTTGCTTATACTTTCAGCCTCACACAGAGGTGAACTTGAACAAGGGCTCTTGCTTTTGCAGAAGGAAAACAACAAAGGTGGCTGGTCAGTGTAAGGCTGACCTCTCCCTGGTCCTTGAAAATAAACAGCCAATGGTTTGTTTCATTTGAGAAACAGAGTTTGAAAAGTCCTCCAATGTCAGACCCAATTTGTTTCCCACCTTTGACTTGGCTCTTAGTGTGCTGCTTCCTTCTCACATCTCCTTGGTGGGGTGTTAAGAACTTTCTTGCCTTGTCTCGACTGGATGTATAGCTTGATTTTTCATGGTCATGATGAAGCTTCAAATTTTTTTCCCTGTTCTGGTAATTTTTCCTATCAGTTGTGTCTCTTTCTTTGGTGATGAGAAGTGAAGTGGCTTGTGGGCTTGTAGGGGCCCTAGCTCTCCCAAGGTCTTGCTGTGTGACCTTGGGCAAGTCGCTTTTTCCATCCTGAGCTTCAGTTTTTGCATTTGTTAAATGAGAGCTTTGGATCTGATCAAGGATAATAATAGAAAGGTTTCATCTCTGATTCTAACTTGAAGTGATTGGTTGTAAACTGCTGCGATCATTGTGTTGAGAAGGATTCTGAGGTCACATCCAGACTTCCATGTTCTGGAGGGAGGAGTGTAGCCATCATATAGTAATGCCAACTGCAGAGTGGGGCATGGGCCTCTGATTTGAATCGCAATCAGTGTATATAAAAAAAAGAATAGAGTAGAACCAGAAGGGAATGAAAAATACCAGCGTCACAGCACAGGGAAAAGGTAAGTATTATCTCATGAAGCTTTTGCTCTCTTTATATTTGTGTATGCATGTACATGGTATAAAATGCATTTCCTACTGTGGGTCAGAGTCAAAGGAGTTTGGAAAAGATTAGACGATCTAGCATGATATATTGCAAAGAACACTGCACTTGATTGTGTAAATCTTACTTGCTCATTGATTATCCCAGTTGACTGTTAACGCATATGCTGTGGGTTAGGTGTCCCATGCCACAGGTTTTGTACCCTGATTGAGCCTGTCTCAAAGGCCACCTGTGAAGTAGTGTCAGCTGCTTGGGAGTATACAGGTGTATACTTAGGTGTATACATCCCAACCTGTGGGCCTTGGTTGAGAAGAGAGCGTCTTTGCCAGGGTCTCTTGCTGGAAAGATTTAAAGTAGTGTGGGATCCTTGTCTTGATGGAAGCGATAGCAGTCAGAGTTCCTTTTATTCTCCACTTTTTCTTTAGATTACCAAAGAATTTTTTTCTTGAGTTAGAGAGTCCATGTTTGTGCTCTTTTAAGTTTTAACCAGACTGTGGGAATGCCTGTTTTTACGTGTGCGTGCACATCCTTCGAACTCTAGACTTGCCATCTCTTCATCTTTTTAATGTGCCAGGTCAGTGCTCTCCGATGGAGATATAACGTGTGCCACAAATGTGAGCCACATACATAATTTTAAAAATTTTTATTTATTTTTCACATATATAATTTAAAATTTTCTAGTAGTGCATTCAAAAAGTGAAAAAAGTAATTTTAGTACTATGGTTTATTTAACCCAGTATATCCACAAGACTCTCATTTCAATATATAATCATATGGAAAATTATATGTGTGATATTTTATATTCTTTTTTTTTTTTTTTTTTTTTTTTTTGGTATTGAGTGTTTTAAACCCAATGTGAGTTTTTACTCCTATAGCATGTCTCAATTTGGACTAGGCATGTTTCAAATGATCAGGAGCCTCATGGGGCTAGTGACTCCCGTAGTGGATGGCACAGTGTTTCCATCTGGTGGTCTTTACTGGCTTGTCTCAGAAGGTTAGCGACATTTCTCAGACCTCTTGGTTTTGTTGGTGGGACTTCTTTCCTGAGCCCCCAGTGCTCCTTTGCTCTGAGGCGTTCCAGCATAGACTGGTGATAAGTTCCATCCGTTTAGCCTCTCCTGGCTAACGTGGTCTATGCATCCCTTTTATTTGTCCAATCTTCTTCCAGAGTGACCCTGTAGTTAAAAATGACAAACGGTGACCAGAAACTCTGGGGTGGTATGTCCTAGGTCATCGAGGCTGGGTTTTAAATAAAGCGTTGCTTGAATGAAGGATAAAGATGTAAAAAGACAGAAGGCGGCCAGGACTACCTCCTTCTTCAAGGAGAGGGAGGAGATCCGTTTCTGAACTGAGCGTGGAACCACCAGGAAACTTCCCCTGGAGAGACTTGGGTCAGATGCTGACATCCTCCAGTTGTTGAAATGGAAAGCTGAGTTTGGGGTCAATTAGCCCAGAGTTTGAAATCCGACCTCATCTCATGATTAACTTTGTGTTTCTTTGGGAAAAGCACTTGTTTTGCAACCACAGTTTCTGCATCTGGAAAAACGGGCTAATAACCCTGACCCGCAGGTTTGTTTTGTGGTTAAATGAAGCTGCATGTGTGCATACACTGGCCAGTTGGTGGTCCTTAGATGGTGGTCAACACTTGTTAGTTGATGTTTTTTTTTTTCCTTCTCCCCAGTGAGGACTTTTCTCTTCCAGACCTGAGGGTAAGTGAAGGTTTTTTTTTTTTTTTTTTTTAATCTTTTATGTTTTTAATTTTATTGAAAAATATCATTTATACATGAACATCCATAAACAATAAGTATAGTAAAAGTTGTGAACTTACAAAACAAACATGCATATCATGCAGGGCTCCCATATAGCACCCCCACCACTATATTGCATTGTTGTGAAACATTTGTTACAAACCATGAAAGAGAATTGTCAAAACATTACAACTAATTATAGTCTATATCTTACATTTGGTGTATTTTTCCCCCAACCCCCACCCAATTATTAACACCCTGTATTAATATTATATATTTGTTGTAGTTCACTAGAGAATGTTCTCATATTTGTTCTGTTAATCACAGCCTATATCCTACCACAGGATTCCCAGTGTTATATGGTCCCATGCTTTGTACAATCCTGTTAGTTGATGCTTTTTTTTTTTTTTTTTCAAGATTTATTTATTTGTTTTACTCTTATCCATTTTTAACCCCTCCTTCCCCACCCTGTTTTTGCTGTTTTTGTGTCCATTTACTGGGGAACTCTCTGTGTCCGTTTCTTGCCTTCTCCTCTCATCCTTCTCCTCCTGTCTTCACCAGGATTCGATCCTGGGAACCTCCGATGTGGGAGAGAGGCGTTCTGCCACCTGCACCACCTTAGTTCTTGGTTTTTCGGCACGTCTTGTCTTGGCTCTCCCCTTGTGTCACTCTCCTGTTACGTCATTATCCTGTTGCGTGGCTCGGTGGAGCCTGGTGCACCCACACACGGGGCCTGGCGGCCCGCATGCCTTCTATGTTTTTCTTTATTTTAGCGGGAGGTCCTGGGCATTGAACCCAGGGCCCTCCATATGGGAGACGGACGCCCAACCACTTGAGCCACATCCACCCACTGTTAGTTGATTCTTGACCCAATGGCTAGTGGGTCTCCATTTTGACAAGACTGCATTCCACTGGCAACAATTTTGGTAGTGCTGAAAACTTGGTAGTTTCTCTTCAGTGGGCAGAGTTAGGTGACAACAGAAAATGTACACTTTTTTTGGTTGTTGCTTTAAAACAGATGGGGATGGACCTTAAGACTCTTTCTTGTCAGTGTGTTCTCAATGTTTTCATTCCAGGGATGCTCTAGCGCCTCAGAATATTTCTGGATTGGTGTTGGAGCCTGTGGTGCAGTCTTTAAAGGCCTAAATCTTAATCCCAGGTGGAACAGTGTCCCTTTGAGCCCTTATTCATGCCTGTTTCATTTGCCTCTGTTCTTTGAAAACCTGGAGCATCTTTAGGATCAGCTGCTCCTTCTTCCATGGAGCCCTCCTGAATCTCCCAGGTAGAGTTCCTCTCCCCCCTTGCCCCCACGGGGCCTCTCAAACACTGGGGACGCACAGATGAAAGTTGGTTGTGTCATTTCTGTTTCTCCAGCCAGCTTGTGAGTTACTTGAGGCTAGAGATCATAGGTTATTCATTTTAGGGTCTGGCACAGAGGAGAGGCTCAATAAATATTTGATGACTTAATTTGATTTTGGAAATAGCTCACATCAGATGAGTTCAAATCTAGTGAAGAGTGGATGACCAATTTGGATTTGGGCATTTGGTCAAAACCTGTATATTTTCTTACAGCTGCTTTTGAAGCTGATGGCTCCCTTAAAATAAGAAGTCCAAGGGGACTCCTTGGAAGGGGGAACTTATGCTCCTTTGACTCTTTGGAATTTTTGAAAAAGTGCTTCTGATAACTTTTACTCTCATCCCCTTGCTCCTGTTGTTTAAAGTACCTCTTAAAAAGGGGGTGGAGGGACATCTGGGGTCAGCATCCAGATGGCAGATTTGGTAAAGGGCACAGTGTTTCTAGGGAGATGGCAATGAGGGAAGCCTTGAGGTAGAAGGGAGCAACCAGTGCCTTATGTTTGTGCTGAGAGCTGGTTGTCTTTGCCAGGAGCCCAAGAACTGGACATCAGGGGACTCTTTGGCAGGACACCCCAATATGCGGGCCCCTTAAACTTGAAGCACCTAAATAAATGTAGGCTTGGTGCTCAATCAGACCCCATCGTTGGTCAGATTCTGGTGTGCAGATGTTAAAGATTCAAGGAAAATTTATGGGAGAAAACTGAGAACATTCTGTTTCTTTGCCTTTTTTTGGGTAAGTTTTATAAAATATCGTCAGTTTTTTAACACTTTGTGGCCCAGCTCAGCCAGTGTGTGCAGAATCTCAGTTTGAGGTAGACCAATATATTTCCTCAGTGTTCACAGTCCCACAGTTTGAAGTTTCTGAAATTAGGAAGTGCCTTACAGTAGATGTGTTCTTTGAGCACACGATTTCTCCCTTTTACTTGTTTCTTCTCAAAAGCTGTTCTGAATGCACCTGGGATTCCTTGAGTTAGCATTCCTTTCCTTCCATGTCTTCAGGTGGGTTTCATAACTTTTGTTTGGTCCCTTTTCCTGTAAAGGGTTGTAAGTAGCTGGTGGAAGGGAGGTGAAGCCTTGTAAACCTGTGGTTGGTTCCCTCAGCCATGTGGCTGAGCTGCCCCACCAGTGGTGGAAAGCCAGTTTGACGTTTTCCGGGGTAGAAGAAACAGATCACAAATGGAGGTACAAGGCTTGGCTCCCCTCTCTGCTCCACTGCTTAATCATTTTGCATCCTTGGCCGATATACTTCATTTCCCTGACTTTGTTTTCTTTATCTGTAAAGTGGGGATGATGATGATGATGATGATTCTTGCTGTCCAGGGTTTTTGTAAATGTTGTGAGTTATGTGAGAAAAAGTTTTGAAAAGGGCAGAGTGCTTTTCACTTGCAGCACTTTATTTGGTAAATAAGTAACATCCATGCTGCTGTTCTCTATTTTCAAGCCTGTGCCAGACATCACTAATCCATCATGGTGGTCTTTTCCATTGAGTTTGGTCATGGTCTCAGAATCCTTCTCAGTGTGGTGCTACCAATCAATTGGAGTTCACATGAGAAGTGAAGCCAGTTTGTCCTTTCTGATTAAAGACACACACGCACACGCACACACACACACACACATTCTGAAGCCTGGGCAGGGAGGTGTGGGGTAACTTGCCCAAGACCTCAGTGAATAGGCAGAGGTGGGACTTCAAGTTTGGTTTCCTTAACTCCTCCACTATTGCTTTTCCTATTACATGCACATACACTGTGTCAAAAGGAATTAAAATTAATTTGGTCTTGAGAAATAGTGAGAGGATCTGACTCCTCCTTTCCCTGTTATAATTAGATACCCTTGGGGTTGTCATCAAAGCAGGGCTGGATGACCTGCTTCTCTGACCACTCCCAGGGTGATCAGGTTTCAAAGGGGACATGCTGGTGGCTGGAGTGGCTATGCCGCCTGGGTTGGGCGATGTCCCTCACTCTGAACAGATGACCTCACAGAGGGGTGAGGCTGGTCCTGGGCTCCAGGAAGATGACCTGAGTCCGAGACAAGTTTGCTCCTTTCTCACTCTAAGATCAGAGACGGGCTGGCAAGACTCCCTGAATCTTAGTTTCTGCATCTGGGAAATGGGCCGGTAATAATCCTTCACAGGAGCACTGTGAGAATGAGATAACTTATTTGAAAATGCCTTTTCAGTTGGGAAGGACTACATAGAATTTATAACTAGCATTAATCACTGACTAGTAAATGTGCTGTGTCGAGTAAATTTTGTAAAACAAGGATCACAGACTGGTCGCTCGCAAGGTGGTTTTTGTCCCTTATTTCATATTTTGCTTGGATTTAAAGGTTTTCAATTTTAAAATCTTTGACAGGGTCTTTCCTTCCCAGCCTCCCACCTTTTTAATCTTGTACACCACTTGCCTGGCCCTGGAAGGCAGTGGTGCCTGTGACCCCTGACCCGGCCTCTGTTTGCTTATTTGTCAGGTAGGAGATGTGTCCTTCCTGCAAGCATCTGATGAGTTAACGGCCACGGACATGCATCATAAATGGCAAGGAACTGGAGAAAGATGTTGGCGACAATTCCTTTCTTTTCTTAAAAAGGAAAGGAGGGAGGGCGAGGTGAGGATGGTATTGAGTAGACAGAAAAATGATATAAATATTTTGGCTGACAAAGCAGAATGAGGCTTCATATATAAGCTAAAGAAAATAAATGGAGTCAGGTGATGCTCGGCTCCCCAGACTGCTGTAGAAAGCCTGGGAAAGAAAACTGCTTTCTAGTGCAGGGAGGCCCTGTGGTGTCAGGGGCAGGATCTTTGATTCCCAGGGGCCAGCCCTGCCCTGGGTTAGGGGCCCAGGGAGGAATGAACATTGGCTCTACCATGGCTAGAAAAGATTTCTGCAAAGTAGAGGAGGCCCGAGGGTCCCTCGAAAAGCCCCCCGTAACATTGAGAATCACAAGCTATTTTGGCTTGTTCACTGGATGCCCGAGGAGCTAAACATTCCACCTCTCGACTTTTGAATTTCTGCCATACAAAGTCCCACCTGCCCCAACATTTTTGTGGACCCTTGGTATTGTGTGTGTGTTGGGGGTGGGCACTGAGGATGGGGTTTTTTGTTGGGTGTAATTTTGCAGAGAATTTGTGTTTTTATTTTCTGCTTAGGGTTTTGCCATTTGGAGTCAGTGGAGGTAGTCGAGACCCCCTTCCCAAAGAGAAGAGTTGAAGACAGTTTTGGATGCTGGGGAATTTCTCTACTTTTTAATGTCATCAACTGGGGAAAATAACTATAAAGATTTAAGTGTGGTTATGTGGGTGTTTCTTATAAAAGCAGAAAGTGAAACTGATATGAAATAAAACTGGCCAGAAGGTCAGCTTGAAATGAGGCCTCAGGGAAGGGGAAGGTCCCTGGGGTGCTGCTAGCTTTAGGTGGAATTTGTTTTGAGGCTGGTCCTCTTTTTGAATCATAGGAATCTAGAGCTGAAAAGGTTCGTAGAGCTTATCTAGGACTGTGCTGTCCAATATGTATTGGTAGCCACTAGCCCCATGTGTCTGCTGAGCATTGAAATGTGGCCTAGTCTGAATTGAGATGTGCTGTAATGTAAAATACACACCAGGAAAAAAAAGACTGTAAAAGATATCAGTAATACATTTTTTTTTACCTTCCTTTTGGGTTGAGATGATAATATTTTATATATTTATTAAAATTAATTTCATCTGTTTCTTTTCACTGTTTTTAAAACAGTGTGGCTACTAGAAAATTTGAAATTACCGGTGTGGTTCGTGTTGTATTTCTGTTGGACAGTGCTGATCTAAGCCAACCTGCTCACTTTATAGGTGAGGAAGCAGAACCCCAGAGAGGGAAATGGTTTTCTCAAAGTCACACAGCAACTTCTTCACGTGCCTGGACGGACTTCAAGACTCAGAGCTGGGCATGAGATTCAGGATGATCGATGATGTAGTGATGTAGGCAGTATAACTAGGGTGTTAAAATGGAGGGGGAAAAGGAATTTATGAATGAGTATTAGTAATTCAGGGAGAAAATATAAACTGGGTCCACTTTGCTTATCATTAAACATTAATTAAACACTTTGGAAGAAAGTAAATCCAACAAGTTGGGCAAAAAGAAATCGAAAAGATTGCCTCCGACAATTTTTGCGCTTGCCCCAAATTCCAAAGCCATAGTCTGTGGATTTGCCCTGGAGTCTTTTTGAATCAAGGTACAGTTAGGGCTGGTTTGGATGTGGAGACCCAGGTTGGGGACTGTGGATTTTGGGTCTGGGAGGTGGGATGGTGCAAGTCATTCTTTTGTTAAGTAGTGTTTGCTCCCTGTTTGGTTTGGGAAGCAAGACTTCTAAAAGACCCAGCCACTGTCCAGTATGCCATACTGGATAGAGCTGGCAGAGCTTGGAGGTCATCTAGCTCTCTTGACCTCCAACCTGGTACAAAGACCTGGAGAGGGGACCCAAGGAGAAAGCAGCAAAGCTAAGACTTGAACCCAGATCTCTAGCTTTCCAGCCCAGTACTTCTGGGTCTGGGCTCTAATAGCCATTTGAGGTGTAGGAATCTTATTATTCCTAGTTTACAGTTATAGGTGGAGCTAGTGATCACCTGGGACTTGAACCCAGGCCCTTTAGATGCCTCTGCCTGTGCTCTTACCTGTGCAGGGCTAGGTTGTACTGAACGGCGGCGTCTTGGGAAGTTCCTCTCCCTGCTCCATGGGACCTAGGTTCTGGGCTCCCAAGCTTCCCATTCCCCACCTCCCAGCACGCCTCAGTGGACCAGCGAGTTGTGTGTTCCATGTGCACAAAGCCTTTAATACCATGCTTGAAAACAGTTGCAGAAAGTTGGCTGTAATTAATTACATTTGACATACTTGGAATCGGGGCCTTCTGGATACAGGATGCAAGTTTATGCCCAGACAGATGCAAGGAACACTTGGAGCCAAAAGCTCTGGCACATCCCAGCCAGGGCCCATGGCATTGCTTGTTGCATTGGTGGGACAGTGACAGGCATTGAGTGCTGGAGTCCTGACTCAGACACAGGAATTCCTGGAGCCCATAGTCTGTTGGAGGAGAAATAGCCCTGAGCTTCAGGGCAGGGACCATCGCCTCTAGTCTGAGCCTGCTCCTAACCCATCCATTGTCTTGGGTAAGTTCCTTTCCCTCTTTGGGCCTCAATTTGCCATACACTATGCAATGTGGACTTGGACTAGGTGGTCTCAGAAAACATATGCATTGGTTTGTTCAGGGGCAGGAGGACAATTAATCAGAGTGAATGAAGAGGGCCAAGTTTTGGTAGTACAAACAGCTGACGTGATAGAGGCTTGGGGTAGTTAGGTGATCAAGAGGTCCTTGGAGTAGACAAGAGAGGTGTACAAAGCAAGGCTTGATATCAGTACAAGATGTTGCTGATTTCCAGGAGTCCACATACCGAAGTCATCCATTCAGCATTGATCCTTCCTCCCACTGGCATATACCCAGCTCACCATCTCTTCCACATACTCATCTCACTCTCTGTATTAGTTATCTATTGCTGTGTAACAAATCACCCCAAAATTTAGTGGTTTAAAACAACAGTGATCATGTAATGTCTCTCAGGAATTTGAGAGCAGCTCAGCTGGCTGCTTCTGCCTTATGGTCAATGTGGTTGTGGTCAGACGGTCTGGGAGCTGGGGTCATCGGAAAGCCTTCTCCACTCACGTGTTTGGTGCCTGGGCTTGGAAGAACAGCTGGGATTCTTGGGCATACTTGTTTTCTCTCTCTTTCTGTGTGGTCTCTCCAGCATGGAGACTTCATTGTAGCTGGACTTCTTATGTGGCGCCTTGAGGCTGCAAAGGCATATGTTCTGAGGGGGAGGGGGGAGAGGGAGAGAGGGGGAGAGAGGAGCAGATGCATCGTCACCTTTTAGCTCAGAAGGCATGCAGCATAACTCCTACCTCATCCTGTTGGTTGAGGCAGTTTACAGAGTTCTGCTGCAGGAGGAACATAGACTCCACTTCTCGATGGAGGAGTGCCAGCATCACATCAGAATAGTATGTAGCATGGTTTATGTGTTGAAATGGCCATCTTCGGAAACTGCAATCTGCCACACCTGTCAGTCCATCCATCAATTCATTCATCCATCAGTTCACCTAGCTATCCACCTAGCTCTCCACCCACTCATTCCATCTTTCTGTCTTCAGACCGTTTGTCTTTCCATATGACCGTTTGGTCATCCATCCATCCCATTCGTCTATCCCATTCCATCACCTGATGTATTTTGAGCACCTATTATGTGGCAGGTATTCCTAGGTCCTTTCAATAATTAGATCTCACAGGAGAGTGGGACCAGTATTTATTTTGAAAACCTACTCAATGTTAATCTCTATCCTCACAATAGCTCTGTGATGCAGAATTATTAGCATCGCTGTTTTACAGATGAGGAAACCAAGACACAAGAAAGCTAGTAAACTTGCCTAAGTTCCCTCAGCTAATTAGTGTCAGAGCCAGGGCTTGAACTCAGATCTTTGTGACCACACTGTCCCAGGCTGCCTCTACAGAGGGGACAGGAGCTGTTCTGTTTCCTGAGTGTGAGATGGCTTTCCAGGAGTTGGTTTCCTACTTGTATTTTTTTTTCACAAATGAAAAATTTTTTTTCTTGATTATAAAAGGAACACATTCATTACAAAACATTCAAGCAATACAGAAAAATACAAAGATTATTCTTGAAAAAATCACCTGATATCCTACCACCCAAAGATAACCACTGCTCACCTTTTGATGAACTTTATTCCAGGCAAATAACTATGATTATAGTTTTACATAAATGGTATACTCTACATGCTGTTTTGTAGCCTGCTTGCTTGCTTTCTTTAAACCCATGGACGTTTTTCTACATTATTATAGATCTATATTATTTTAGCATCTACATTATATTTCCAGTGTATGGGTGCTTCAGAATCCAGTGTCCTATTGAATTTTGGTTATTTCTATTTTTTTTCACTATTATAATGAACTCTGTAAGGAACATCTTTTTACATAAGCTGTTGCTCACTTGCCATCTCCTTAGCATCCCTTCCTGGAAAGCTGATTGCTGGGTCGTGGTGTGTTCACCTTCTACATGTGGCCAGAAATTCGTGCATATGACCCAGAAAAGTGATAAGCAGCTAACATTTATGCTATGAGCATTTTAAATCTTTGATTGCCTTGCCTCATGGCAAAGTAATGAAGTAGAACATCTGTTTCTATAATTTTATTGGCCCCTTGAATTTTTTCTTTTGTGAATTGCCTGTTCATGTACTTTGCCCGCGTTTCACTTGGGGTATTTCTCCTTTCCATTGTGTTTTCTAAAAAAGCTCTTTGGCTTTTGGAGATATTGGCCCCTTGTCATTTATGTTCCAAGTATTTTTTTCTAGATTTTTGTGTATTTTTAACCTTGTTCATGTTATTTAGTGGTAGTGGTAGGTATAGGTATGTAGATAGGAAGGAAGGAAGGAAGGAAAATGCTTACTTTTAGAAATGTTTACATTTTTGTGTTTTGGATTCTGGTTATATTTTAATTTATAATCTTTATCTTTGGAGCCATACTTAAAAAAGCATCCCTACAATAAGAATTTATAAAAATATTCATGCTTATTTCTTCTATTATTTTATATAGGTTTTATTTTTTATGGTTAAATTGTTTATCCTTCTGAAATGTATTTGGAAAAAGGAGGGACAAAAGTGTCAGGCTCTTATTTTTTTTTCAAATGGTGAGCTGCTTGCTCTAACATTAATGATTGACTAATCCATCTTTTCCTCCCTGATTTGAAATGCCATCTTTATCTTATATTAAATTTCCATATATTTAGGGTCTGTATCAGGACTCTATTCTGTTCTCTTGATGTACAGATACCAAACTGTTTTAATTTGGGCACTTAAAAAATATACTTTAACTCTAGAATCATGCCTTAAAAACTGACTTATGAGATAGCATATAAATTACCGCCTGTGCTTCTCATCAAGTTGGACTGCTTTCCGGCAAGCACCCTTCCCTGGGCAGACGCTCCTGTCGTCTCTGGGTAGTTACCTGATTGGTTCTTTGGTTCACCCCATCTGGGAAGTGGCAGAGCAGAGACTGGAGCCTGGTTCTGCCCATCCCTACAGCCCATGTTGTCCCTTTAACAACGTGCTTTATCTCTTGGTGCCATACCTCTGTTCTGCCCTGTGATTCCTGGCACAGAGTGGTCCTGGCAAGTGCTTTTTAATTAGATGGCAATCCATAGTCATCGCTTCTCTGAAACATTGCCCTAGCTGCTAGACATACGCTAACTTGTGTGTTAATGAGTTAATTTTTCAAATACTCTCATGTTATAGACAAACTAAAAAGTAAGGAAATAAAAAGATTGTCTTAAACTCCAGCCCCCTTATAATTACTATTAAAATTTTGATATGTTTCCTTTTAGTTATTTTATAAGCACATTTTTATTATTTTAATCATAATGTCTTAGTGTTTCGCTTTCTGTCTACCCTGTTATCTTTTCTGTTTAGCTGTTTTGTCTTTATCATAGTCATTTTTTGAGACTGCATAATATTCACAGAAGACAGTGAGCATAGTTTATTTGAGCCATATGCTATTGTACATTTAGGTTGGTTCTTATTTTTTGCTTTTATAAAATGACACTGAAATGAATATCTTCATATGAAAAATATTTTGATATTTTAGACTCTTCCTCTTTGGATATATTCCCAAAGAGGGGTTACTGGGTCAAGGATAGATACTAATTTAACACATTTCCATATATCTGCCCCTTTTCTGGCCATTCCCTGCATATTTATTGGTCCTAGGCTTTGGGGATCTCTGTTGATTTGGAAAAGAAATAGAATAAATTATTTTTAACATGTCTTATTGACTTATTATAAAAGGGTCTCAAGCTCAATGAGGAAAACTTAGACTATGTATGCAAAAAAGAAAAAAACAAAGACCTATATAATAAAGTCAATAAAACATGTTTAAAAGAATTTACTGTATTTCTTTTCCAAACAACAGAGGTTCCCAAAGCCTACTACCAATAAAGATCTGTGTACCAAATGACCAAAAAAGGGGCAGATAAATGGAAATGTGTTAAACCAAAATCTACCCTTGAGCCAATAATTTTTCTTTGGGAATATATCCAGAGGAGAGGTCTTTAAAATATCAGACTTTCTTACATACAAAGATGTTCATTAGAGTATCATTTTAAAAGGTTTTGTGTGAAGTTTGGCAGGAGTGTTCAGTGTGGCCTCCCTGGGCCCAAGAAAAACAATCATTAGGTTACAGTTCAGAGATGTACTGCAAACTGGCCCAGGATGGTTACTTTGTAAGCCAGCCTGGCTAGGTTTGAATCCCAAATCTACCCATGTCAAGCCGTGTTATAGGGGGTAGGTTATTAACCTCTCTCTCTCGGTTCCCTCATCTGTAAAATGGGTATGTGAGAATTAGATGGGTTAATATTAAAAGCATTAGACCAGTGCTTGACACATAGTAAGTTGTACATAAGGGGTAGCTGGCTAATTTCATCTGAATTTTCTTTTCTCCTATAGAGGTTGGAAACTTCATGTAGGACCGATGGTCTTATATCTGAGCCCATTTGGGGTGTGGGATGTGCAGGGTGGAGATATCTTAGGATTGGAAGCAAGAGGCTGCTGTTGAGGGCCTGCTCTGTCCCTGTGAGGCTTCAGGTGAGTTTGGGATACATTTTCTCTCTTGGAAACATAGCTGTCTAGAGTATGAGATAATGAGCTTTTTTCCTGCCCTACCTTGCAAAATTGTTATGAGGATAAAAACATTCATCTGTAAAACGAAGGGATTGGATTTCTTCATGAATTCCATCTTTGGTTTGTTGATAGGAGTGCTGTAGAAAGGCCATAGTGGGAAAGGAATGCTGAGATTGATTGGTGATGCCTGCCACTGGGAAGGCAGTGTGGGCAGAATGCTGTGATTGATTGGTGATGTCTGCCACTGGGAAGGTAGCATGGACCTGGCCTAGACCAAATTTGCTCCTTTTGGGTTGGGTGGCTCTAGGGGCCCTACCTCATTCCTAAGTGGGTAGTTCGAAGAGTTATATAAGTTTTTATTGAGGAATTGGCTAAGTAATATTGTGACCAAGAGATGGGTGTATTTGAGGCGTATCTTTCAAATATATATATTAAAATGTCTTAAAGCTATAATAACTAAACCAGGGTGCTATTGGCATAGGCAGGGGCAGGCAGATAAATGGAATAGATACATTTATTAACGTCCAGAAACAGACCCAGATGTGTACTAATATTAGTTCTAGTACCACCCTGTTTTGGTTAATACTGCTTTTAAAATATTTTAATATTTGATAAGCATCTTTCCCAATTATTCTATTTTCAAAATTCTCAGTCTCACTCACATATTTCTGCACTTTAACTTTAAAATCATTTTTATCAAGGTAAAAATTGCCTTGTGATTGTAATTGTATTACATTTATAGACTAAATTGGGTAGGAAGGACATTCGCACAATATTAAGTTTTTCTGCCTGGAATATGGTCTGTCTTTTTACTCATTCAAGCTCCTTTATATGACCCACAATAAGTTGTGTATTTTTTCACAAGGTTTTGGACATTTATTTTTTAAGTGTATTCCTAGGTATTTAATATTTTTTACTGCAGTTGTGAATGAGATCGTTTGCCTGATTAATGCAGATATATAGAAAAGCTGTTTGTTTTTATGTGATTGTTTTCTTAGTGGCTAACATACTAGCTTCATAGTTCCAGTAGTTTCTTGTGGTTTCTAGGTAGGTGGTAATGTCATATGCAAATATTACTCATTTCCCTTCTTCTTTGTCAATATTGTACCTTTTTCTTATATTATAAATCAACTAGGCCTTCTAGAACAATTTGAGTAATACTAGTAAGTATGCTAGTATTTTCTTATTTTTAGTGGTAAGGATTTCAGGGTTTTGCAATCAAGTATGAAGTTTAGTTTGGTTTCAAAACAATATTCTTTATCACTAAGAAAGATCCTTTTGAGCTGCTAAGAGTTTTTTTTATTTGGTCAAGAGTGGAGGTGAGTAGTATGATTTAGGGGTGATTTTCACTTTTCTGTGTTGAATAATTTTTGTAATGGAGTGTGAATCATCCCCTTCCCCCACTATAAAGTGATTTAGTAATAAGAGGGGGAAAGGGATGATGAATTTTTAACAAATGCCTTTTCATTAGTACTGAGATGGCCATATGGTTTTTTTCCTTTGATCTGCTGATGTGATGAATTATATTAATAGATTTCCTAATATTAAACATCCTGGAATGAACCCATTTTGGTCATGGTGTTTCATTCTTTTAATATATCGTGTATCCATTTTGTAATGTTTTGTGTCTCTATTCATAAATGTGGTTGTCCCTGGTTTTGTATTTAGTTTGCTGTTTTTTTGTCATTTTTTATGGGGTTGTTATACTGCTAGAATGAGCTATAAATTGGAAAACTCTCCATCATTTTCAGTGATCTGGAACAAGACGGACAAATACATTTCAAATTGTGTGCCTGTTGGTAGTGAATGCTGAGATTGCTGT
Organism: Tolypeutes matacus; assembly: GCA_026826555.1. NCBI lineage: Eukaryota > Metazoa > Chordata > Mammalia > Cingulata > Chlamyphoridae > Tolypeutes > Tolypeutes matacus. The sequence goes on from JAKSZT010021121.1 coordinate 1,106,338, forward strand.
GTTGAGGAGGATTCCGAGGTCTTGTCATGTTGATGGTGTTTTGTAAGTGTGTAGAAAATGATAATTTAGGTGTGCATGCCAGGTGTTTATTTGCTGTTCCTGCCTGGAATAATTTATATTGTATGGTAATTATCTATCGAAAGGTTAAAAGAACCTGCTTTTAAAACACTTTATCTTGTTAGGTTGTTAGACATAATTATTTTCCACCATAATCCATCCTTTAATAATTTTTTTGGCTCTTGTTCTTCTTGAGATGGTTTTGGTCATTTATATTTTCTTAGAAATTTATTTATTTTCTTAAGAATTTGAGCTGTATTTGCACAGAACAGAACATACTGTTCTCTTTCTCAAAAAATGTCCTTTGTATCTAATCTGATTTTTTTGGACTTACGTTTTTCCTTATTTATTTCTTGGTCAGATAGCTAGTATTTGGTCTCAGTTTTTTTTTTTTTTTTTTAAGATTTATTTTATTTATTTATTTATTTATTCCCCCTTTGCTGCTTGTGCTTGCTGTGTCCATTTCCTGTGCGTTTTTCTGTGTTTGCTTGTCTCCCTTTTGTTACGTCATCTTGCTGTGCCAGCTCACTGTGCTGCGTGGGCCATCAGCTCACCGCGTGGCCTGGGTTGTCAGCACACTGTGCCGTGCGACCCGGCTTTGCCTTAACCAGGAGGCCCCGGGAATTGAACCTGGGGCCTCCCATATGGTAAACGGGAGCCCAACCACTTGAGCCACATCCGCTTCCCTCATGTTGTTTTTTCTGCATCCTGTCTCTTAATTTTAAAAATTATTTCTCAATTCTAACCATTTAAAACATTGCAATTTATTATGTGTCTATATGAAATAAATTTACCCTTCTGCTTTCTTGCAATTTGTTTTGTTTCTTTTTATTCTTGAAGTGAATATTTAGCTCTTTATTTATTTATTTATTGTTTAATCAATGAATTTTCCTCTGATTAAATCTTTGGTCACATCCCATAACCTTACTGTGAATTATTATTATTTTTCCCTAAATATTATATAATTATAGTTTTGGTGTTCTCTTTGGGCCTAAAGATTATTTAAAAGCATAATAGAAATTTCTGTGTGATTCCTTTTTTAATATGTGTTTATTATTATTAATTTATAGTTTATTCTATTGTGAGAGAACATTGCCAGGAATAGTTTGACTTTATATAACTTATAAAAAATTTTGGATCATTTTTTAAATATTAAAATTAAGATTGCATTTGTTTGCAGAAGAGGTAATTTCTGTTTTTAGGATTTATTTTTTGCTATATACATATATATCTGAATTTTATATATCATCAGCTATTAATTATGTTTCTCATATCTCCTCTAGGACCCTGATCATAATACTAATTTTTCATTTGTAAATTTATAAAATGAGTTTGTTAATTCCTTCCAACACTAAAATACTTCTTTTGCCTTTACATTTTGCCATATTATTTTACTTTATAAATTTCATTGCTAGGTTATGTAATAGAAATAGAGAAACAGTCATGTCTGCTACATTTTATGGTAGATTGTACCCTTAATCTCTTAAAATAGGTCCATTCACTTATTTAATATTTTTTATTTTCAGTTCTAGTTTTCTGAATTTTCATATCACATTTCCTGCTTTCATCTTTAATTCTAGTGGTTTTTATAAGGTATCTCTCTATTGTTGGAATTTATCTGGTGTAGTTTAACCTGTTTATTTTACTTTTAACCTTTTATGCCCTTTAAAAACTGTCTATCTTTTGGGTACCATGTAGTTGTTTTTTTTTATTAAACATTGAGAGCCTGAGAGTCTCTGTCTCTTAATACGGAACTTACCCCTATTTATATTTATTGTGATAACTAATGTATTTTGTTATTTCTTTCATCTCATTACAGTTCTCTTTTTTTTCCTAAGTCCTTGTATAATTAAGAAGATATTTGGGGAGCAGGTGTGGCTCAGTGGTTTAGCGTCTCCTTCCCTTGTACTAGGTCCCTGGTTCAATCCCCGGTACCTCCTTTTTTTAAAAAAAAAAAAAAAAGGAAAAAGATATTTTTGCTTCCTTTGCATGTGAATAGCAACTTGGGTTCCTATACAAATTTTAGATTACGTATTTTATCCCTCTTTAGATGTTCTGTGGTCTAACGTTGTTAATATTGTAGATGATAAATCATCGGCCATGTGATATTTTACTTTTATGGTTGATTCCTCCCCTTTTCCTGCTTCCTCAATGCCTCTATCATTCTTTCCTCATCCTTGAAATTCAAGGGCTCTAACAGGCTCTATCTGTGTTTTGGTGTCTTCTGATTAATTTGCTGGGTAGACGTATGTCCTTCCAGTCTACAGATTTAGCTCTTAATAATAAGAAACATTTTGTTCCATATGTTCTATTGTCTCGTGTTTTTTTTTTTTTTTTGAATGGCAGTTATCCATATGTATATACACACATACACATATGTATATATCCATTTATTCCTATAATTTGTTTTCCATAATTCTCATCTCTTGATTATTTTAGATCCCTCCCCCCCCTCCCACGGAAGTACTTCTCTAACTTTTCCTTTGCATCTCTTACTCAGTTTTCTGCACTGAAAGTTCTGGTATTTACTGTCTCTGATGTTGGTTTAAATTCTGCCATAGCATTTTTTTGATTCTTTTAACTCTCCTTAATTCTGTGAGCTTCCTTTTCATTTCGTTCTGTTCTTGTTTTCTTTAATTTCATTGAGAGTGCAAAGGAGATTATATCTAAAATTTGTTTTCTGTAGTAAAGCTATGTTTTATATGTTCTCTCTCTGCACCACCGTGAGTGGAATGCTTATATCCGTTTTTGTTTCGTAATTTTTTTGGTTTGCTCTCCTACTCCTTGCTTCATTTATTCATGCTAAATAAGTCTTGTTTGGGCTGGTATATGCCCTAAAATGGTGACAGTAGCTTCTTACTCAGATCTTGAGTTGAAGGGGAGGACTGGATGTTAATAGCTGATATGACAGCTCAGTGATCCAGCAGCCCAAGGCCCATGGGGCGCCACTGGCACTGGAGGTTATCTCAACACAGGGTTTTATCATTTGCCCTGGTGATGCTACCCTGTGAAGCAGTCAGTGGTCTGGGCCCAGATACTTTCCTGGTGGGAAACGGGGTGGGTTGGAAAGCCCTAACGGGAGGAAGCTTAGCTGCCACTGGGATATCTATGCAGATTCCCCAGAGAGGGTTCCTGTAGGTCCTCCCCTTGATTTTACTTTTCTCTCACTAATGTGTCAGAGTCCAAGAAGGATGGCTGTGAGATGGTCCATTGGAATGCCCTTCCATCTGTTCCTACCTCCCCAACATCTAGCAAAAATTCCTCAGTTCGTGGCTTGTGGGTGGCTCCTCTTCTTAATTCCAGAGCCTCCTATTTAGACTTATTTTGGAAAATTTCAAATGTATACAAAGTAAACTAAATAATGTAATGATCCCCATGTCCTGTTGCCCAGCTTCAACAGTCATTGACTCTTTTATCATCTCTACCACCACTCTCACCCCTGTTCCCCATATTGAAGAAGAAGATGATGATGATGATAACTGTTTCAGGAAAAACGTGCATAAGTAAAACGGATGAACCTTGGCTGACGATTTTTTGTAAATGGATAAACCTGTGTAGCTCACCCCCCCCTATTGCAATATAGAACATTTCCATCTCCCCAGAAATTTCTCTTGGTCCCTTCCTTGTCAGTGCCCACCTCCTCCCCCAAAGGCAACCAGTGTTCTGATTATTTTGATGTTAGATAAGTTTACCTGGTCTAGAACTTCATAGAAAAGTTGCTGTGGTCAGTTTCTGGGGCTGGGGAGGAGAGTGAGGTCTTTCCTCTACCACTTGTCTCAAATGGCTCTGATCTGTCACCCACTTGCAGGTCTGATGTTCAACATTGGATCAAGTCACCTCTGCCTTTTGATTTTGTTTTTATTCTGTGCTGCTGGTGTTATAAATTAGGAACCCAATGAAAAAGCCCCACCATTTCCCCACCGTTTAAAATGCTTAGTGTACTTATCCACTTTCGGTTGTTACTATAAAAGTGGTTACTCATGTATGAAAGAATTTGGAATATGGAAAATTAAAGGAAAATTAATCCATTAGTCTATTGCTTCTTAGTCATATGTAGTACTTTCCTATGCTAACTTTGTCTTTTTACTACGTGTAGTTTTTCTTCTTTTTGTAATGTAACCGTCATCATAGAGCACAAAGAATTTCATACCCTGCATTCTTTCCTTAACATCAAAACATAAACATTTTTCCAGCCAGCTTAATGAGCATCAAAATAGCCATTTTTTTGGTGGCTACATGGTTGCGGTAACTGGCTGACATTGGAGCACTTACACTGTGCCTGACATATTAACTCATTAAATCCTCACAACAAACCTTTGTACTGTTGCTCCTATTTTACAGCTGGAGAAATTGAGGCCAAGTGAGATAAATCACACATCTGGCAGATGGGGAAGCCAGAAACCAACCCCAGACCTTCTGGCTCCTTGCCCCAACACACATGCATGTTAATGGCATCATTCCTTTGAGTGGGTGGAACGGGTTCATTCTTTCATTTTACAGATGAGTAAACTGAGGCATAGAGAGGAAGAGTGCCTTATCTGAGGCGAAGCAGGAAGTGGCAGAGCTGGGCCTGGAATCCAGGGCCCCGGCCTCCTGGTACCATCCCCTGCTTCTGGAGATCCTTTGTTCTGCTCCTGGGGCCCAGCTTTGTCTCCCTTTCTGTCCCAGGCTAGAATCACCCCCTTTCTTCAAGCTTCAGGTTTTCCTCTCATTCCCATTCTCTGTCATCTTCCTGGCACCCCCAAGTCCCTTCTCATCTCCAGGCCTCAGTTTCTTCATCGTTAAAATGGGCACCTCCTATTCCCAATTCTTATCTGGGCAGCTGTCGCTTTAGCTCTTCTCTTCCCAGACTTGGTCAGCCTGGTGCTTTCCCAGACACTAGCAGGGAACTGTTCTTGCGGCTGAGCTAGCATCTGCTTCCCCATCTGGTCCCAACTTTTTTCTTAATTACCCACTGAATTGGCACTAACAAAATGCTGACAACTTGAATGAGACATTAGCTGATATGTCCCCCCCTCATGCCAGGGCCTCCCGGGCTTTTCCGGGACGTGACAAACTGGGGCCCAGTAAAACCCCTTGTTTCCTGGCTGGAGTCCTCATTTTAGCTGAACAGCAGGCGCCAGCCAAGTTATGGGGTTGTCATGGGGTCTTGCTGCTCGTAAACTCCACCTCTGAGCTGCTGAACCCAGAGATGGTTGCAGAGCCTTTGTGGCTGGGTCAAAACCTGGATGCAGGTTTTGTCCTGTGTCTTGCCCAGCCTTTGGTCCTAATCCTCCCTGTCTTTTGTTCTAGTTGCTGCTCTCTAAACTCTTTTTGTTTTGTTCCTTCCTTTTCCACATTTCTAACTCATCTTGAAGCAGTGGAACTAAGTGTGCCCCAGTGGAAGGCCACTGGGCTGGCCGGGCTGGCCTCACGGTGCCTCCTGCCTCCCTTTTGGGGCCCGTTTTTACATCGCCCTAAAGGAGTCTAATTCTAATTTTCTGTGATTCTGAGAAGAAAGGGCAGAGCTTCTGTTTTCTTATTGCTTGTAGGTTAAGCAGAGTCAGAAGCTGCCTAGGTAGGGTGAAGATCATGGGCTCTGGAGCCAGCCAGCTGGATTCAAATATTGCCTCTGCTGCTCCCTACCTGTGTGACCTTGGGCAAATTACTGAACCTTTCTGTGCTCGGTTTCCTCTTTGTAAATTGGTGTGTGTGTGAGATAGAACCTCATAAGGAGCATGAAGACTAACTGAGGTAACACACACAGCACCTGGTACATACTAAGCATTCAAATGTTACCTATTTTGTTTCTTAAGTTCCTGTGCAGAGGGTTAGGCTAACCCTACTCGGCTCAGGAAGCATGATCATCTCTGCCTGATGGAGGGCTCGCTCTGGCTTTATTCTCTTGTTCCCTTTTATCCCCATTGTTGCCTCCTTCTCTGCTCTTCTCCCACCTCCAAGCCAGTCATTCTGGTGTATTTAATGTGCATCTTTTCTGTGTACTGTTGTTTTTACGTGCATGTTTTAAAACTTCATATAAACAGTGGGATGTTTAGATCTCATTCTGTATCTCACTTTTGCCCCTCAGCTCTAAGTTCCAGCTGCTGGGTGCAGCTACCACTTTGTACCTGTCTACCCTCTCAGTGATGGACAACCTGGTGGGTGGTGTTTACTCCCCCCATCACAAATAAAGCTGCAGTGGACATCCTTATACGTGCTCCCATATGTGACCTTTTAAATATGTACCCAGAGGTGAAATTTGAATAAAATGAAAGAGACTGTTTGAAGAAAGCAAAAGAAATGGATATTTTTTTCTGTCCCTGAATTCAATAAATCATAAATAGCATTTGGCTAACCAAGAAGTTTAACTATATATTAGACTTTCCTTGACCAAGCCAAAGGCTCCCCTTTTAAAAATTATTAACTTCAAGTCACATGAATACATGTTCATTGAAAACAATTCAAATGACAGAGAGATAAGTAAAATAAAGAATAAAAGTGGAAAAGACCCCTTTACACTTCTCTCCATCTTCCTAAGCCCCCATTTCCATTAGGTAAGCCCTGGTGACAATGAGCATATATTCTTTCAGATCTCTTCTTATGCATTAACAGACACATGTGTGAGCCAATCCCGATATTTTACAGCTTAGCTTTGCTCACTTAATAGATTGTTGCAAAGGTCATTTCATGTTAGCCCCAATCAGTCTGCCTCTGTTATCATCACTGCTCAGTATTCCATGTTAAAAATCTATTATTATAGTTTATGACCAGTCCCCTTCTGATGGATATTTTGGGTATTTGGGATATTTCCAGTTTCCTGGCTTTTATAATCAGAGAACCAGCTCTTCTTGTGGTGTCGATTTGCTGGTGATGAATTCCTTTAGCTTTTTATGTCTTTATTTTGCCTTTATTTTTGAAAGATATTTTCACTAGGTATAGAATTCTAGGTTGACAGTTTACTTTAAACATTTTGCTCTGCTGTCTTCTGGCCTAATTGTTTCTGATGAGAAGTTAGCTGTCATTCTTATTTTGTTCCTCTGTGTGTAACGTGTCTTTTTTTCTCTGACTCCTAAGATTTTCTTTTTATGTCTGGTTTTAAGCAATTTGATGATGATCTGCCTGGGTGTAGTTTTCTTCTGAGTGTAGTTTTCTTTATGTTTCTTTGGCTTGGGAGCCATTGAGCATTTGGGTTCTGTAGGTTTATAGTTCTCACCACCACATTTAGAAAACTTTCAGCCATTAATTCTTCAAATACCTTTTGTGTTCCCCTCCTCCTTCAGGGACTCCAGCTGCATGTATGTCTCTTGAAGGTGTCTGACAGCTCACTGATGCCTGTTTATTTTTTTCATCTTTTCTCTCTGTTTCATTTTGAAGAGAGTCGATTGCTGGATTTTCAAGTTTACCAATCTTTTCTTCCATGGTATCTAATCTGTTTTTAATCTCACCCAGTGTATTTTTTATCTCTAAAAGTTTTGATTTGGGTCTTTTTATGTCTTCCGTATTTCTCAATAACATGCTCTTGCTTTCTTCTGTCTTCTTGAGTATATGGAGTACATTTATGATAGCCATTTAATGTCCTTAAATTATACCACCGTTTCCATTTCTGATTCTGTTTCTATTAATTGCTTTTTCTGTTAATATTTTATTGACAGTGCGAATTTTATGTTGTTGAATGTTGGGTGTTTTTGTATTCTTTTAAATATTTTGTACTTTGTTTCACAGTTATATTAACTTCCTGTTGCTGCTGTCACATGTTACCACAAAGTTAGTGGCTTAAAACAACACAAATTTGTTATCTCATAGTTCTGGAGATGAGAAATCGTCTGCCAAACTCAAGGTGTTGGCAGGGCTGTCTTCCTTCTGGAGGCTGTAGAAGAGGATCCTTTTCCAGCTTCCAGAAGCTGTCCACATTCCTTGGCTGATGGCCTCATCCCTTCATCTTCAGAGCCAGCAATGCCAGGCAGAGTCCTTCTCAGGCTGCCATCTCTTTGGTTCTTTCTTCTGTCTCCCTCTTCCACTTGTGAGGACCCGTGTGATCACATTGGATCCCCATCTCAAGGGCATTTGATTAGGACCTTAATGCCACCTGTGACCCTCATTCCTGTCTATCATGGAATCTAACATATTCACAAGTTCCGAGGACTGGGATGTGGACATCCTCAGGGAGACCACTATTCTACTTACCACAGCAGTTAAGTTACTTGGAAATGGTTTGACCTTTCCAGGATTGACTTGTAAGCCTGTTAGGCAGGACCAGAGCAGCCTTTAGAATAGAGCAGTTTGGCAAACTGGGGCCCATGGGACAAATCTGGCTGGCCACCTGATTTTGTAAATAAAGTTTTATTGGAACACCACTCTGCTCATTTGCTTATGTGTTGTCTGTGGTTGCTTTTATTCCACAGTGACCCACAAAGCCTAAAATATTTACTTTCTGGCTCTTTACAGAAAAAGTGATTGGACCCCTGGTTTAGGGCTAATTTTTTTCTCCACTATTGAGGCAATACCTTTTAGAGCTCTCAACCTTATGCCATCTTTATTATGAAATTTCTCCCTTCTGGCTGTTGGGAATGTGAACTCCTCTCAGCCCGGTGTGAGCTCTGAGAATTGTTCTCTGTGGTTCTCTCTGGCTGTCTATCCCCGGTCTCAGGCCATTTGCTTATTATATCCTTGTGCTGATCAGCATTCAGCCGAAGAACTGGGGCTCATTCTCTGTGCAGCTCTGTCTCCTCTGATTCTGTACCCTGAAAATTGTAACTTCCTTGGCTTCCCCAAATTTTTTTTTTTTTTTTTTTTTTTTT
>JAKSZT010021121.1:1115271-1145433 GCA_026826555.1 Tolypeutes matacus
GCTCTCCCTCGTGTCACTCTACTGTTATGTCATCATCTTGTTGCGTGGCTCGGCGGGGCATGGCCCTGCGCGTGGGATCTGGCAGCCCGTGCACCTTCTATATTTTTCTTTATTTTACCAGAGGTCCCAGGGATTGAACCCAGGTCCCTCCATATGGGAGACAGACGCCCAACCATTTGAGTAACATCCACCCCTGTCCCCAAATTCTTAATTTTGTCTTCTCAATTCAGGGAGGCCCCTGTTCCTTGCTTGGGCTCACCTTCCCTGCACCCCTGCCTGGAGATTCCCCAGGGCATAAGCTCATCAGGCTCACCTGCTTGCTTTTCTGCTCTCTGGAATTGCTGTCCTGTGCTGCCCATTGCCCAGCGTCTCACAACCACTGTTCCACATATTTTGTCTGGTTTCCTAGTTGTTGAAGGTGGATGGCAAATCTGGTTCCCCTCATTTTATCATGGCTAGGAGCCACCAGTGTTTCTTATTATCAATATCATTTTGCATTTATGAGGGTACTTGTGGAAGATAGCATACCGGAAGAGGCATTGGGGGTCAGAGACTCTTTGCATTTTAACAGTATTACCAAACTGGCTCCTGTAAAGGTTGAGCCACTTTATATTTTTGAGGGCCTCATTCTAATATGTGGGTACCGGTGGTAGATATGAAAATGCTTTGGGCTTTATGAAATGCTGGGGATAGGCCAAAGGTTATGGTTCTTAAGAAATGCTCCTCCTGGCTGTTCCTTCTTCAACCTGGGTCTCTGGTGGCTAGTTTACTTTGCCAAGCCGTCATTGTCGAACTATTATTACTTCCTTAACAACTGGAGGTGCTTGGGTGGGGGGGCGTTGTCTTCTTTTAGATTATTTTCTTTCCTGACACCCACAAATGTCAAATAATGTGCTGAGTGCTTTACATAGTCATTGTGATAGATTTTTCCACCACAGCCTTAGGAGCTTGGTATGACACAGAGACTGAGAGAGGTGGTGTGACTTGCCCAAGATCTCACAGCTAATTCCCAGCAAAGTGAGGCTTCTTTCTGCTTTTAAACCAAGTCTACCAGCTCATATGGCATACCATCCATTTTAGTCAGGACCCTTAGGGTACAAGTGACAGAAACTCTTCTCACACTTGCCTAAACCAAAAGGGACATTTGTGGGTTTATTTACTGAAAAGCTCAGAGGTTAGCTAGCTTCAGGTATGGCTTGATCCAGATACTCAGCTGGTGTTATTGGAAATGTGTTGTTCTCCATCTTTCAGCTCTCGTTTCCTGGTGTTGACTTACTCTTGAGGTAAGCCCTTCCCCAGTGATGGCAGAAATGGCTGCATCAGCAACACGCTTTCTTCTACCTCAGTGGAGAAGCCCCAGTGGAAAGAGAGAACTTCTTTTCCAAGGGATTCAACAGAAGTCCCGGGGAGGGCTCTCGTAGGCACAGCATGGGTCACAGGCTCATCCCCGAGCCAGTGCCAGTGCCAGTGCCAGTGCCAGGAGGATGTGTTGTCCTGACTGGACTGACTTGGGCCATTTGATTCTCCTCCTGGAGTTGAGTGATAGGGACAGCCCCATTGGAACCACTTAGATTATGGGTTCTTGAGAGAAAGAGATGAGTTCTGGAAGAAGAGATGCTGGGTAGGCAGAAACAAAATGTCCACTGCACACCCTCCAGCCCCTGAAGGGGCTTGGCCACAGTGCCATCCTGCCGTGTCGTTTGTGGTGCTCATCCATCTAGTTGACTCGCCGTGTTGCTTCTCTCTCTGCCCTTGGGTTTGACAACAGCAGCCCACCCCCTACGTTCTGGACATCAGCTGTTCTCTCATCCACCTTGAGCAGGGTTTTTGCCCACCTAAGACTTCCCTGGTTAGTGCGCCTTCTCGTCTGGGCAGACTCTGGGCCAGAAGTATACCATGTCCACATTGAACAATGGAAGGACATGTCAGATTCGACTTCTCAGTGCTGGAGCCCGAGTTCTTCAGCCACTCCCAGGGCGGTTAAAGCTGGGAGAGCGTAGCAGTTGTGTGTGCATGTGTGTGTGTGGGGGGTGTTATATTTGTATGCCAAGAGATGAGCCCTTCTTGCTTTGCCCATTCTGCTTCTGGGGCTTAGGAGGCCCTGCAATGCTGAGCGCTTACCCAGTCATTGGCAACCAGGAAACAAGGGCCCAGCAGGCTAGCGTCACCCCCAAACCCCCTCTTTCATCATTCGTAGATGAGAGGGTGGTCCAGGAAACTCTTGTACTAGAATCACCCAGGGAAGCTTGCTCTAATGCATCTTCCCCCATCTTCAGACCTGGTGTTTCTGAATCTTTGGTGAGTGAGGTTGAGAATGTGGGATTTTTACAGTGGTCCTCCAGAAGATGGGTTCAGGTCCTGAGCTCCAGCACCTGTGAATGTGACCTTACTGGAACAAGGACTTTGCAGATGTGATTAGGGATCTCAAGATGAGATCATCCTGGCTTGTCTGGGTGGGCTCTAAATCCAATGACAAGTGTCCTTAGAAGAGACAGAGGAGGAGAAGGGAGGGTTACAAGAAGGTAGAGACTGGCGTGCTGTGGTCACAAAGCCGAGGAGTTCCTGGAGTTCCCAGAAATTAAAAGGCAAGGAAGGGTTCTCCCTTAGAGCCCCTGGAGGGGGTGCAGTCTTGCTCACACTTTGGTTTCAGACTTCTGGCCTCTGGATCTGTGCGAGGGTCAGCTTCTGTCGTTTCACACCACCAGTTTGTGGTCATTTGTTTCAGCAGCCCTGGAAACTAATACCCCGCAAGCAAAGCTTTCACCCAGTGGAGGCTGAGAGCCTCAGTTGGATGACTGCCCTCAAATTAACTGGGTTTTTTGCCTCAGCTGGATTTTTCTTTGGATTCTTGAGCTTTTCTCCTCATGGCCCTCTAACTAGTTTGTCCAGTTTTGAGGCTTTCCCTCTTTCAGAGTTGAACTGCTTGCTTCAGAAGGATGGAGTGATGCCTCTCTGGGCAAGGGAGCAAGTGTTAAGTGTGGGATCTCTTTCGGAAGAGGCCGGCATCATCATTTTCCATCTAGAACTTTCTGTGTCTCAAGGTGTAAATTGGAAATAATGGGAAAAGAAAGGATAACTCATGCTGTGCCTATATTTCTTACTAAGATCCACTGACACTTAAAGCCATGTCCGAATTGGTCATGAGAACTGTGAGGCGCAGATGTGTCAAAGGAATCCTGCCTTGAGCCTTTTGCTTGGAAAAACTCAGTTTGGTTGTTCATAAGTAAGACCCTAAAACTTTGTAAGGGAAAACATTATTTTACCCACTAAAATTTCAAAAAAAATTTTTTTAGCCAACAATCCTCTCATAAATGAAATCTTACACAGGAGTTCAGGGTATTAAATAGAAAAAAAAGTTTTGTTTTGTTTTGATTTATTTGGGGAGGGAGGCCAGTGCTGCCTTACGACTTTCATGGGCTCCAGGTACTTCTGCTTTTGTCAGCTCCTTCTTCCATGAAAAGATATTAAAAGTTATATTTTGTGACTGCATATTTTATGAATATGAATATTTTAATATCATATATTAAAACACTTTCTTCAACCTAAAAGTTCAGTTTCTATATTCTGGTTTTAAAAGAAATGAAAACATTTTCATGGGCCCCTAAAAGTGGTTCGTGGCACTTGGACCGCTGTGGACTGTGGCACTCTGCGCATCATGCCTAATGAGTAAGTCGGCTGGGAGGGAGATGGCCCCCTCTGAGCTTGGCCACCCCCTAGGGTGGCCCCTGAAGCAGCCTGAAGAAGTGGAACCCAGTTTGAAAACCATAGCACAGACCCATCACTTGTACCTTATCAGACACTGCTTCTGCTTCACCAGGGGTTGGATGAAGATCACGGAATCATAAGATACCACAAGAAGGATGGAATGTCCAAGTCATCCAGGCCCCCCCCAACACCCCCCCTCCCACCCACCGGTACTGCTTGAATCTCTTAAGCCTCATTCTTGCCAAGTGGTCATCTGTTCAGCCTCTGCTGGAAGCCCTTCTAGGGATGGGGGCCCTTGCTCTGTTTTACTCTCCTTTCTGGTCCAGTTCTCCAGGACTTCATGGTGCCCAGCAAGTCCCTGGGTTGATTGCCCCCATAGTACCCGAGGCACTGCTGAGCTGGAGTAGGAGTTGGGAGCCTGGGGTTTGAGGCACAGCTCTGCCCCTCTGCTGCTGTATGACCTGAGCGTGAGATGCCTCATTTAGGAAGGGGATGGGGCTCTCCCTCCACAGTGGTGTGATGTTAAAGGGCAGACCACAACTCCAGCTGGCATGTCCTGGACAGGTGGTGCCCGTGGCCAGGGTTCTTCTGAGACCTACAGGGTGTGTTGGCTCTAGCTTAGGGGTTGGGGACCAGAGGCCCTTGTGTGTCCCTGTCGTCCTGAGTCCTAGTGGAGTATTGCTCCTGGGGCCCTTGGCAGCAGGAGTGGACAAATTGCAGCCATTGAGGAAGGAGAAAGGTGGGGTGGCTCAGGATTGCCGCTCCACTCCTTGTGTGCATGTGGCTGCTGGTTGTCTTTCTTGAGATCAAGTTGGGAAAACCTGGCCTTCCTCAGACCCCAGGGGACAGCTGCCTAGGGCCCTCCTTGGTGCCTTGTGCTTGCCCATTTGGGGGGGTAGGGTGAGTAGGAAAGAGGCTGGTGACACTCACTGGGCCTGGTGGCCAAGGTGGAAGGAATCACTGCACTCATCCCTCTCACCTCCCATCCAGCCTGCCCTAGCCCCTGGTGCTCAGATGAGCTTCTCTCCCATCTCAGACCCACCCCACCTGGTACCCCTGTCTCACTCTCTCTGGCCTGTCTCAAAGGTTGCTGCCCCATGCCACCCCTTGTTCCTAAACACGCCCTCTTACCTCCCACCTCCACATTCCTGCTCAGGCTGCCCTCCTGCCAGGGCTGCGGGTGCAATGCTGGGTGGCTTCCCGGGTGAGTCCCTTGTCCTGGCCTCTCCCGGGGTGTGGGGAAGGCTTCCTGCCCTGACCAGCTTCTAACCCCAGGGCCGGTGTTTGCTCACCTGATTCCTGCTCTCACCTGCCCAACTATTGATTTCTGCCCGAGTCCACTTACCATGAGCCAGCTGGGGCGGCCCTGCAGCCCCAGTGCCAGCTTCAGGTGCTTAGAGGCTCCTGGAAACAGTGACTTATTACCGGCCTAATGAGGAAAGTGTCCCTGCCAGCCTGGTGCATTGGGTGGGGTGGGTAGAGGCGTGAGCAGGTGAGGGTGCTGCGAAGGATGCCCCTTCAGGTGTGGTGATGAGGTTTTCTTGCTCTTGGGTCTTCTGGTTGTTTTCTCTCTCTCCATTACGTTTTTACTTAACTCCTCTCATTACATGCCAGGGGAAAGCATCAGTTTGATAGAGTGGTTCATCGACTCCCTCCATTTATCCTTCCCTTCCTTCATACCCACTGAGCACTGAGCAGTGGCCAGGCCTCCTGGGGGGATGGAGTCAAGCCCACCAGTCTCAGCTACCAAAGTGCTAGAGGCCCAAGAGCTCAATGAAGTCCAAGTTAGCATGGAATTTTTTGCCAGCTAAGCTGTCTTCTCAGAGTCTTTCTGTTTGCTTTTAAAAGCAAAATAAAACAAAAGTTTGCTTTTCTTCACCATAAAAAATAAATGTTCATTGTAGAAAAAGTTGTAAAACACAGAAAAGTATGAGGAAGAAAAATCACCTGTAGAGCCCTACCCAGATAGGTTGACATTTTGATAATTTTCCATTGTTTTTTTTTTAATCAAGAGGTGTAATTGATACACTATCCTTCCTGCATGAAAAGCAAAGCTTGACATTCTAGAATTAGCATTCCCAGTGTTATTGGAAACCCTGCCGTTTTTGGTTGTGGGTATTCTGTGAGGTGGCTATACCCGACTTTACCCAGCAATGCCCTATTTTGGGGATATTTTGCTATTTCCAGTTTTTCCCTGTTATAAATAATGCTTTGAAGAATATCTTGTGAGTGAATTGGTTTTCGTGTTTTGGATTGTTATCCAGACTTTTTTTTTTTTTTGAGGTACCAGGGCCAGGGATTGAACCCAGGATCTCGTATGTGGGAAGCCGGTGCTCAACCACTGAGCCACATCGGTGTCTCTGAGTTGGGTTTTTTCATTTGTTTTGCTTGTTGTTTGTTTGTTTGTTTGTTTGTTTCAGGAGGCATTGGGAACTGAACTCAGGACCTCCCAGGTGGAAGGCCGGCTCGCAACCACTAGAGCCACATCTGCTCCCTCCCAGACTTTTTAAACTAGAAGGAATGTTACAGCTATCACCCAGACCACTCCTTGTTGAACTTAAGCATGTATAAGACTTACCTAGAGGGCTTGTGAAAATACCCATTGACAGGCCCCATCCCAGAGATTGTGGTTCTGTAGGCCTGGGTGGGGCCTGAGACTCTGCATTTTTAACCATCTCCTGGGTGGCATCTGTGCTGCGGGCCCATGGGGCCCCATCACTGGGGAACTTCCAGGAGAAGGCAGCATTTGTGCCACGCTAGGCGATCTCTTCCTCCCACCCTGCCCCACCCCCCAGGTGAGATTTCAGCAGCAGATGCAGAGGTGGAGGCCTGTGCTTAGGCCGGGGTACTGGGTAGGGCAGGCTGAGAGCTAGTTTAGGACAGAAACTGGCAGAGAATGGGGTGAATTGTCTTCAACGAAAGCGAGTGAGTGGTGGCCTTTTTAGAATGTGAGGGGTTAAACAGGCGGCAGGCACAGCCTCCCCGGAGCCAAAGGGGGAACTCAGGAGTAAGTCTTGACTGCCTAATTAATTCAATTAAACTACTTTATAAGCTCTGCTGGTGTCAGTAAATTGTTAAAGTCTATTAAAAAATCAGTGGAACGTGATGAGGGTTTGGGGACTCTGCATCACCTTCTTAGAGTTCTCCTCCTCCCCTGTGGTGGGAGCTGGACTGCATGTCGGAGGCCCTGTCTGGGTGGCCACCGTCCTGCCGTGTGTGCTTCGGCAGATCCTGCCCACCTCTGAGCTTTGGTTGCACCATCTGTATGTTGAAGGGTTGGAATGGCTCTTGGAGACCATTTGCAGCACCAGTTATTAGGATTTTCCAGTCCTTTCTGGACTGGGCTGCCCTGTTCCTGGGAACCATGGGCCTTCGGCCTTCAAGAAAACCCTCCAAAGCCAGAGGCAGTTGTTTCTAAAGATGCTGGCTGCTTGGGCTCTACCCATCCTTCACATCAAGTTCATCTGGACCGTTTCCAGGTGAGGTGCAAGCTCTCGAAACAGAGGTCAGAGTGAAGTTCACCAGCAATCACTGCAATGGTAAGAGCTGCTCTAAATTAAGGCGGCTGCTCTCAGGTTCTCACCCAATACCCCACCTCTAAGCTGGGGGTTGGTATCGTCCACTTTTACAGGTAAGGGTGCTGGGGCTCACATGTTGAAGCAACTTGCCCACATTTAATCTGGTAGAGGTGAGATTTGAATTCAGGTCTGCCAGGCCTCAAAGCCCATGTGGTTGACTGCTTACTTCCAGAGATGTGTTTAAAATAAAGCTGTGTCTTCCTGCCAGATCTTCAACCTGCAACATTGCAGTCCTGGGAAAGAAAACACAGAAACGTTTCCTTTTTCTCTAGCCAGTATCCAGACTTGAGGAACCTTAAGGAAATATGTGAGCAATAGTTGGCTGACCACTCAGGCAGGCCTCTTAGACCCAAGATCCTACGACTCTGGGCCCAGCTGTTGCTTTATATTTTTTCAGCACTTTGTGCTCAGAGCAGGTATCGGTTCCTGGTGCTTTGGACACTGGGGTCAGCATCTTGTCTTCTATTAGCTCTTGTTCAGCCAAACTAGCAGACCAGGATGCCTTGGTCTCGAGACAAGGAGGATAAAATGGAAAAACTGTCATGCTGGGGTCAAATGCAGACTCAGTCTATAATCAGCTGTGGCTCTTAGGCACTCTCTTCCTCTCCTAATCATAGAAGTTTAGGCTAATTTCTCTTCTCTCTGAAAGGTGGCTAAGGCAGTATGCCACATGAGTCGTCTTTGAGGAGGTAGGGAGAAGAGGAAGAGGAGGAGTTTTAGAGCCAGATAAGCCTGTGTATGGCACATGCTCTTAGAGAGTCACAGTGGCTGTTAGGCCTTTAAAGGCTCTGAGAAGTCCTGCAGTAAAGAGGAGATTAAATTTGCTTACCTGTCCTCCTCCAAGCGGGGTACCCTTGCCCCCTCCAAGCACACCTTTTGTTAAAGGTCTTGAACCTGAGGTTTGAGACATAAACGCCTAAATATTGTCCTAGGAGAGAGCTGCTTTTTAAGGGTGTTCTTTCTTTGATGAGAACGCTCTTGGATACGCTGTGGTCTCAAGTTCCCTGAGGTGGGTTTTCTTAAACCATCTTCCTGTTTCTTCTAGGATTCCAGAGGCCTGCCACATTCCGGGACTTGCTCTTGTTTCCCTCAAGTAGCCAGACACTCAAGATCTGGAATATACTCTATTTGGGGTTCCCCTCTCATGCATTTATCTGTCAAGTTTGCCATTGCAGGGAAGCCCTGCTCCCCACTTGTCTCTATGGGACAGGGGAACTTCAGTGGGGCTTGGAAGTTACCTAAACATGGACTGCAAAATCCAGTAATTTGGAGCTGCCAGTTTAAGAATTTGTGAACTGCAGCTGACCTTTTCAAAAGTAGGTTTGCTAAGGAAAATGCTAGTGTAAACAAGATCTTCAGGGGAAGAACTTGAAGGTGTGTAAGGAATCAGTCTATTTTTAAGCCTTTTGAAAGCTCCTGTTGGAATATAAACAATATGCTAATTATAAAAATACCTTTTCTGTTCACAACTGATATAAAGAAAATGGGGGGTGGGTGGGAGGGAGGGGGGTGTTTAAACAGGTAAAACCAGAGATTAAACACTGTTGGTCTCAGTAATCGATTTAACTGCCTGTCTTTAAAAATCCAGATTCTGCACTTGTTTTGAAAACCTTGACATCCTGGCAGTGGTGGACACGTGCTTCCACCAGCAACCATTGGCCGGGAGGTATAGGCACGGCCCCTTTGTCTTCCCAACAGGTCCTTACTCATTGGAGTTACCTGCATTGAATCCATTGAAATTTGTACCCCTGCCTTTCTAAGAACCGTTTTCCCCAACATTTTAAGAGCATGGTTAGCATATAATTAATTGCTTATTTCCTCTCCAGTAACAGGAGAGGAATCCTCTACCTTACGTAGCAAAACTTTCAGATAAATATTTTCAACAGCAAACAGGCCTACTACGCTCCAGGCTGTGTGCCAGGTGCTGGCCGCCTTCCTGGAGCTGGCCGCCTGCCACAGGAGCTGCCAGCGGGACGTTGAGAGTGCGCTTCAGCCACCCGGCCAGGTGCCGCCGAAGGCTTCCCTTGTGCTGGACCTGGTGGGCGGATTCTGGGACAGTGGAGGGAGTCCTTGCCCTGACATCTGTTGTTGTCAGAGAGACTAGACAGAGGGCAAGGTGAGCCCCCGGGAAGTCAGGCTGTTGGCTGGAGCTGTGGGGCGATGGGGCAGGCGAGCGCTTGAGGGGTCAGGGACGCCTGCCGGGAGAAGGTGGCCCTTGCCTGTGACCTCGTGGCACGGTTAATATTGAGATAGGCAGAGGGGAAAGGAGAGGCCAGCCCAGGCTCTAATGAAGAGGCAGAACGATGATAATTAGCAGAGGCTTTGTATGCAAATGCTATTTCAAAAGTGCTTAAAAATATCTTCTGAGGGAGGCTGAAAATAGCAGGTGGTCCGCTTGAGCAGAGAGTATTTGGGGAGTGGTGGGACGTAAGGGGTGTGTGTGTGTGTGAGATAGGGTAGGTGTCCTTGTAGAGGACCAGGAAAACCAGGTGGAGAATTTTGCAAACCAAGGAAACAAATCCGCCTAGGCACTAAGCCCGTTGAGGGATGGACTCTCGTCTATTTTATTCATCGTTGTGTCCTCAGCTTCTAGAAGGGCCTAACAGTAGATGTTTGTTAAATATTTCTTAGGGAATGAATGGAGGTACTTAATAGTGTTTATCACGTTTATCTTTACGGCAACCCTGTGAGAAGATACTATGATTCCCTTTTACAGATCAAGATGGGCCATGCTTAGGCGTGTGTGTACGCATGGAACTGTGGGTATTGGGAGGAAGCACGTGGTGCCAGGAAGCTTTTTAGCAACAGCTCTGTGAAATATCAATCAATTGGATTCCATTGTACGACCAGGACAATTTTACTAGCAGGAAGTATGACCATATTATATGGCTGCAGTGGAAAAAAAAAATCACAGCCATGAGCCTGGCCCAGAAAATGAAACAAGCCCACCGCGTAGGCAGGCCCAGTCGATGCTGCGCGTTTCTGCCAGCTTTCGTTTGCTGTTTGTTCCTTCGTGATGCCATTGATAAGCTCTGTTGCAGATAGGAAGTAACAGGTCCCAGCAGAAAATTTATAGAAGATAAGCTTCAAGCCAAATTCAATTTTACGCCTATCAATTAGGAAAAATCTGCCGTTTGTTTAGTTGTAGATGTGAAATGCCCCAGTCTAGCCTGAAAATTGTCGCATGGGTGAGATGGGGAACACTGAAGGTTTTGAAGCAGGGACATGATTTGATGCATATCATGGTACCTCCCCAGAGAGGCATTTAACTGTGGGCAATATGAATCATGCAAGTGGCAGAAGCCCTGGGTGAGTATGAGTAGGAGATTGGACAGTTGCTGTTCTCTGGGTCCCTCTCAGAATAGAGCCTCTTGCTGGGCTGATTGCAAGCCTAGTGTTGCAAGATGTGTATCTTTCCCATGACATGGTCCTTTAATGCAAGCCAACATGTTTGTCTGGTGCTCAACCAGTGGAGCAGTGCTCTGTTTCAAATCTGGAGGGCAAGCTGGGAAGACAATCTCTAACATGGGGCTTCCTAAGGGATATTTCAAGGGTAGTTTAAGATGCGAGTTTTAGCTTTATGTACCAGCTTTAGGACTTAATCCCACCTAAGCTATGACTCTGCTTGCCTTTGTGAGGCTTATCTGGCAGCTTGTTCAAAAGCAGTTGGGGCATGGAGAAGTATGAAATAGGGTGTCCAGCCCCCTTGAAGGCAGGGCTGGAGCTGAGAGATTGTCCCCACTCTGGAGTCTCAGGGCCTTTGCACTGGCTGTTTGTTCTTCCTAGTATACTCTCAGCCTAGTATGCTCTTCCCATTTCTTGGCTCATTCCCTCACCTCTCTCAATACATCCTTCTCAGCATGCCTTCTCTGACTGTGCTATTTGAAAATCACATCCTCCCCATCCACCTTTTTGCATTTTCTCCATGGTACTTACTACCATCTAACATACTATATATTTTTTACTTTACTTTTTTTGTTTGTATGCATTCTCCCTATCCCTGCCTTCATCTGCTCCTTCCCAAAAATGTAAGCTTTGTGATGGCAGGGATTTAAAAACATTTTGTTTAAACTTTTAATTTTGAAAGTTTCCACATACCTATCACCCACCTTCCTCAAATGTTAACTTCTTGCATAACCCATAAAATAATCTTACCTAATCGTAGTTGAATGGTGAAATTATACCAGGAAATTAATATAAATACTGGAAATTAATGTCAATACAACTAATTAATATTAATACAATACTCTTAATCTACAAGCCTTATCTAGATTTCGCCGGGTATCTCACTTATATCCATTTTCTGGCCCATGATCCAATCTAGGACATCCCATATGACATTTAGCTGTCGTATCACCTTAATGTTCTCCAGTCTGGGACAGATGCTTGGCCTTTTTTTGAATTCCACGCCTTTGACACCTGAAAGAGTCGTGACCAGGGATTTTGTAGAATTGGTTGTTTGTCTGATGACTGATTCAGGTTATGCATTTCTGGCAGGAACACCCCAGAAGTGAAGTCCTACCCTTTTCATTGCTTACATCAGGGGTACCTGGTGTTGGTATGACTTATTATTGGTGATACTAACTTTGAACTTGGTCAAAGGCAGGTGGTGCCTGCCAGGTTTCTCTGTAAAGTTATTGTTTTACATTTTGCATGAATATGTATTTTGTGGGGAGGTACTTTGAGACTGTGCAAACACCTTGATTCTTATCATCCTTTTTTGTCCACTAATTTTAGCATCCATTGATATTTCTTGCCTGTAAGAATTACTAATGTGGTGTTTCTCAAATAATGATTTTCGTTTTGTATCATTTTTTCTACATTTGTTAATTGGAATTCTGCTGTAGCAGGTGCTGTCTTTTCTCCCCGTTTATTTATTCACGAATTTATTTACATCAGTTTGGCTGGCTGTTTATTTTATTTTATGTGTTATAATCTATTATTACTATTTAATTTGTTGGTCAGATGATTCCAGATTGGACCAGTGACAGCCCTTTCACGCTGGCTTCTCTGCCCTTTTGACACATCCCCATCATTCTTGGAGCATTTCCTTGTTTTCTGGCTCTACCAGATGCTCCAGGCTCGTCTTGTATTTTTCCTGCCCCAGCCCTGGAGTCAGCTCTTACTTCAAGAAGGAGAGCAAGGGTTCTGTTTGTATTGTTCATTGTTGTATTCCTAACATGCCCAGTGGCTGGCACATAGTAGGATTGCAATAAATATTTTTTTGAATGAATGAACAAATCCTAGAAAGGACAATTCAGCAGATCAGGTTGCAGAAGCCATAAATCATACTGCCTGCCCCCTGGTGAGCCTGCATTAGTGACTTTGAACTTGGGAAGATACTTTTCCCTATTACCCTTCCTTGTGTGCCTTTGGGCTTTGACAGCCCTAAGAGGTCCTGTTTTGTCCCTGTCAGCCTGTTCTCAGTGCCACCTTACCTGAAAAGGAGCCCAGGGCATCCCCAATCTTGTAGTTGCAGAAGCCAAGAGTGTGGAAGGCTGCCAGGGAGCAGGCTGGCAAGAGCGAGGGGGCTGGGGAGCCTTTGGGCCTGTTCACGGCTCCCATCTTGAACACCAGTGGTGGGGGACAGTGCTCTGGGGGCGGATGGCAGAGGTCCTGGGGGCCCACTGGTGTACCTTCAGCTGGGGGTTGCCAAGAGCCCCCTGTAGTCTCCTGAGAGACGCAGGCCTCTCTTGAATTTTTTATGAGTTTTTCTTTATAAAAGATTAAAACTCAGTTACAGTGGCTGTGGAAAAGATTGTGATAATCAGATTTTTATTTATGAGTTGAGTCCTGTGTGTGTGTGCGTGCGCCCTGTTGGGGAAAGCTGGCTGGCAGGCCTTCTTGCCATCCATGCTGGCAGACTTTTGTGCCAGGAGCTAACTTGGCCAGCTGTAGCCTCTCCATAGTCAGGGGAGACCTGGCTCCTGGGTGGGCCGTGGCTGTGTCCTCTGAGAACTGTGTTGCCTGTTTACTAGGGGAAACCTTCTCCGTGAGGAGGTAATGATACCCATACCTCCTGGGTTCAGCAGTTCAGGTTCTTGGAACACGCTGGCAACGGTGTTCTTGCTGGTTCTGCATGATGGGCCTGGGCACTGGGTCAGGCAAGGATGATTTCCCCCATTTTACAGATGGGGGAATTGAGGCCCAGAAAAAGAAAGTGAGCGGCTGTCCACAGTGTCACGGGGTCTGGAAATCATGAGAAATCTGGGAATACCTCTTACTGCGTGCATCATAGGTATTTTGTTCTCAGGGCAACTCCCTGAAGAAGGTGCTATCAACATCTCCATTTGGAAGTTTCACCATTGATAGATAGCAGAGCCCATGTGTCCCCCTGGCCATGAGGGCATTACCTGGTGTAACAGGCAGTCTGTGGCAGGGCTGGGGCCGAAGACTTTACGTCCTTCACTGCAGCCTCCCCTGCTTATTGTGTGGTCCTTGTGAGAGGGGATGCCGAGGGCCTGCAGCATCTGGGCTGTGCAGGGGGTAGCGCCTGCTGGGAGTTGGGGAGCAAGAGGAGTTCTGGGCTGGGCGTGGGGCCTCTGCAGCTGCTGGGTCCAGAATCGGGAATTGCACTTGGAACAGTTCTCCCTGAGTTCTTCTTCTTTAGGCCTTTGTACTCCAGTGTTCCTGACAGGCTTCACTCACCTAGTTGCCATGGCACCTCCATGTCTCTGAGAATTTTGCCTCACGAGAAGCTGTTAATGTGTGGAGCCCCTCAGGGGCCAGGAGGCCCCTTGCTGTGGTTTAGGAAGGCCCCAGCAGGGGGAGGAGGTGCTGCAGGAGAGAGAGAGTTCTTGATTTTTCAGTTATTTCCAGAACCTCCGTTTATTCACCTTTAAAGTGGGGATAAATGAAGATTCAGTAAAATCATGAATGTGAAGGGCCGGAGAGCAGTACTTGGCATGCAGGAAGGGCCACATCAGTGGCAGTTTGGAGTCTAGAAATAGATTCACCTGGGACACACAGAGGCTGAGGGAGCGGACTCTCCTGCATAGCCCTTATTCCAGTCGGAAGTTGGTCATGTGGATGTTCAGAGCTGTGCGATGTCCATCTCCCTTGCCCGGCCGGCCTCAGCATCTCACAGAACCCGGCACAGGTTGGCCATGTGATGCCTTTGCTATTTTAAAAAATTACTTGTACACCTAGATTCACTTACCATGAAGCTTTGGCATCATTCGGACCATGGTTAGAACCTTGAGACCTGTTTTTTCCTTGTAATAGCTCTGTGACCTTAGGCAAATTACTTCAACTCTCTGGCCTGTTTCCTCATCTGTAAAATCGGGTCGTTGTCACCCTCCCTTGGTTCTCCTCTGAGCTGCCGAGAGAGTGTGCGCAAAGCACACAGACAGAGCCTGGCACAGGGTGGGTGTATTACATGGTTTGGTTTCATTGGGTGGAAGGTTTTCATGAGGCCAGAGATCCAGAGAGTTGCTCCCAGCCTTCCTTCTACCTCTTTCCCCTTCCGGTCAGTCGAGGGCTCCTTCCTGGTTAGGGCTTAGTGGTGAAGCCAATTGGGTTTTCTGGATTAGCATCAGATGGAGTAATCCAGAGGCTGAAGGGGTGTGGAGTCACTGAGCTGGGAGCTGATCAGTGTCGAGTGTGCTGGGTCTCCCTCCAGGAGAAGAGAAGGGATGGTGTGTGGTCTGGAAGCAAGAGTGCCTTTTTCCATTTCCCTCTGAACTTCACCTCATCCTGAAAAGTTTCCCATAAATAAAATCCTTATTTTACTTTATTTTTTTACTACTCTTTGCATGAAAGGATTTTATGCCATAGCTTTTAACAAAGTGAAAGAATGCCTTCTATAAAGTGAATCACCACTCCTGATGTTTCCTTTGTATAAATATGGCCTGTCTTATGCTGTGTTTTCTTCCTTTTTTTTTTTTCTATTATTATTTTTATCATCCAAAATAATAATATATGTTCACTGTTGAACACTTAGGAAGTCATCTGACAATATTGAGTTGGCCTACCCGTGGACATTGGATAGCTCTCCATTTATTTAGATCTCTTTGATTTATTTAATCAGAGTTTTGTAGTTTTCCTCATATAGCTCCTGTACATATTTTTTTAGATTTGTACCTAAGTACTTCTTTTTCTTGGGGGTGGGGGCGGGGTCCTAATGTAAATGGTTGTGTTTTTAACTTCAGATTAACTGTTCATTGCTTATATATAGGAAAGCAGTTGACTCTTGTGTGTTAACCTGGAATCCTGCAGCCTTGCTATAATCACTTCTTAGTTCTAGGAGGGTTTTTTAAAATAGATTCTTTGAGATTTTCTGTACAGTCATATCATCTGCAAAAAAGACAGTTTTATTTCTTCCTTCCTAATCTATGTACTGTATTTCCTTTTCTTGTCCTTTTGCATTAGTTAGAACTTCCAGTACAGTGTGGAATAGGAGTGATTGGAAGGTCATCTTTGCCTTATTCCCAGTCTTAGGGATAAAGCATCTAATTTCTCACCATTAAGTATGATGCTAGGTGTACAGCATTTGTAGATCTTCTTTATCAAGTTGGGACAGTGTTTCCTCTACTCTTAGTTTGCTGAGAGTTTTTATTATCATGAATTGGTGTTTTATTTTGGCAAATGCTTCCTCAGCATCAGTTAATATGATCATCTGTTTTTCCTTCTTTACCTTGTTGATGTGATGGATTACATTAATTGATTTATGAATGCTGAACCAACCTTGTATATCTGGAATAAATCTCATTTGGTTATGATATATAATCCTTTTCATACCTTGCTGGCTTCAATTTACTAATATTTTGTTGAGGAATTTTGCATCCATGTTCATGAGAGAAATTGATAGTTTTCCTTTCTTGCAATGTCTTTATCTGGTTTTGTTTTTAAGGTGATGTTGGCTCACTGGAACGAGTTAAGAAGTGATTCCTCTGCTTCTATTTTCTGGAAGACATTGTAGAGAGTAGGTAGCATTTCTTCCTTAAATTTTGGTAGAATTCACCAGTGAATCCATCTGGGCCTGGTGCTTTTTGTTTTGGGAGGTTATTAATTATTAATTTGATTTCTTTAGTAAATATAGGCCTATTCAGATGATCTGTTCTTCTGTGAGTTTTGGTAGAATGTGCCTTTCAAGGAATTAGTCTATTTAAGTTTTCAAATTAGTGAGTATAGATTTTTTCATAATTTTCCTTTATTTTCCTTGTAGGGTCCGTGGGATCAGTAATGATGGCTATTCTTTCATTTTTGATGTTAGCAATTTGTGTCTTCTCCCTTTTCCTCTTGGTTAGCCTGGCTGGAGATTAATCAATTTTATTGATCTTTAAAAAGAACCAGCTTTTGGATTTGTTAATTTTCCCTATTGATTGCCTGCATTCAATTTCATTGATTTCTGCCCGATTTTTTATTGTTTCTTTTCTTCTACTATAAGTTTACATTCCTTTTCTTTCTGTAGTTTTGGGAGATGTGGAAGTTTGATTATTGATTTTAGGTCTTCTTTTCTCATATGTGTATTCAATGCTAAAATTTCTCTCTAGGCATTGCTCTTGCTGCTTCCCACAAATTTTGTTTAGTTGCACTTTCATTGACTTCTTTGGCCCCTGTGTTATTTAGAAGTGTGTTACTTAATCTCTAAATACTTTTCTGTTTCTAATTTCAAGTTTAATTTTATAGAGATTTTTAAATTTGTTAACTTGTGTTTTATGGCCCAGGATGTGGTCTCTCTTGGTGAATGATTCATGTGCACTTGTGAAGAATGTGTACGTGCTGTTGTTGGATGGAGTATTCTATAAATATCAGTTAGATCCAGTTGCTTGTATCCTTACTGATTTTCAGGTCAAATGTATCCTTACTGATTTTCTGCCTGCTGGATTGTCAGTTACTTATGGGGGTGTTGAAGTCTCTGGCTAGCATAGTGGATCTGTCTATTTGTCCTTGCGTTTCTGTCAGTTTTTGCCTCATGTATTTTGATGCTTACTTATTAGGTGCATATATGTGAGGATTATTATTTCTTTTTGGAGAATTGACTCCTTTATCATTATGTGATACCCTAAATTATCTCTGATAATTTTCCTTGTTCTGATGTCTGCTTTGTATAAAATTAATATAGTGGGAAGTGGCTGTGGCTCAATCAGTAGGGCTCCCGTTTACCATATGGGGGGCCCCGGGTTCGGGTCCCGGGGCCTCCTGGTGAAGGCAAAAGCCCGCCCGCACGGCGTGGTTGGCTGACCCAGCGAGCACAAGCAGCAAGGGGGGGATAAATGAATGAATAAATAAATAAAAATCTTTAAAAAAAAAAAAAAAATTAATATAGCTACTCCAGCTATTTTTTAATCAGTTTTAGCACGGTATATGTTTCTCTTTTACTTTTTATCACAAAACATGAGTAGTTTACTGAAGAAGCTTTCACATTTCACCTAGATGACCTATCACATGATATGTGTTTCAATTCAGTCAAATGGACCTGAATATATATATTTTAATTAGAGAAGTTGTAAGTTTACAAAACAACATGCATACCTTACGGGATTGCCATACACCACCCTACCAACACCTTACATTGTTGTGACATATTTGTTACAAACAATGAAAGAACGTTGTCATAATATTACTGCTATCTATAGTCCATAGCTTACATTTGGTATATTTTTCCAGAAACCATCCTATTATTTTTTTACTTTTTTGCTTTGCTTTTTATATGTGTCTTTATATTTAAAGTGGGCTTTTTTTATACAACAAATACTTGGGTCTTTTTAAAAATAGACTCTGGGGGGGCGGATGTGGCTCAAATGGTTGGGCATCCGTCTGCCATATGGAGGGACCTGGGTTCGATCCCCGGAACCTCCCGGTAAAATAATATATATATATATAGAAGGCGCATGGGCTGCCAGGCTGTGTGTGCCGGTGAGCCGCCAGGCCCCGGGAGCCATGCAGCAAGATGATGACGTAATAGGAGAGAGACGCAGGGGAGAGACAAGACGAGATGCTCCGAAAACTCCGAAAACCACCGAGGTGGCGCTCGTGGCAAAACACGTCTCTCCATCAGAGGTCTCCAGGATCGAATCCTGGTGAAGACTGGAGGAGGAGAATGGGAAGAGATGGCAGGAAACAGACACAGAGAATTGCCCAGAGAATGGACACAAAACAGCAAGTGGGGAAGGGGGTGATTAAAATGGATAAAGTAAATAAATAAATCTTACAAATAAAAAAAAAATATGAGAAAAAAAAAATTGTGATCTGTCAACTTTGTATTTATAATTAAAAAAAAATAGACTCTGGTAGTCTTTTAATTTCTGTATTTAGACCATTTACATTTACAGTGATGTTGATATAGTTGTATTTTTTGTGTAACTGTTTTCTATTTGTTGCACTTGTTTGTTTCTTTTTTAAAAAATCTTCCCCCCTTTATTTCTTGTCTGGTTTTAATTGATAATTTTATATGATTCCATTTTCTCTCCTCTTTTAGCATATCAGTTATACTTTTAAAGACTTGGTGGCTGCCCTAGAGTTTGCAATATACATTTACAACCGACCTAAGTCCACTTTCAGATAACACTAACTTTTTCACAGGTAGTACCGGTGCCTCATAACAGTATTCCCAAGTCTACTCTCCCTTCCCAGATAACTGCTGTTATTCATTTCACTTATCCATAAGCTATAATACACCATTGCTATTATTACTTTGAACAGTTATTACATCAGTTAAGACTAAGAAAA
Source organism: Tolypeutes matacus (assembly GCA_026826555.1). Taxonomy (NCBI): domain Eukaryota; kingdom Metazoa; phylum Chordata; class Mammalia; order Cingulata; family Chlamyphoridae; genus Tolypeutes; species Tolypeutes matacus. The sequence continues at coordinate 1,134,228 of JAKSZT010021121.1, forward strand.
ATGACAGACTATCTTCATTTATTCCTTGTTTAGTGCTGTTCTTTTCTTTGGTATAGATACATATTTTCTTTTCTTTGTGAAAAGCTTCTTTTAACACGTTTTGCAAGGCAGGTCTACAGGTGACAAATTCCCTCAGTTTTTGTTTGTCTGAGTCTTTATTTCTCCTTCACTTTTGAAGGATAAATTCACTGGATATAAAATTCTAGGTTGGTTGGTTTTTTTCTTTCAACATTTAAAATATTTTACTTCACTCTCTTGCTTGCGTAGTTTTTGAGAAGTCTGATACCTTCTTATCCTTATTCTTTTTTTTTTTTACCGGGAGGTCCCGGGGATTGAACCTGGGTCCCTCCATATGGGAGACGGACGCCCAACCAGTTGAGCCACATCCGACCCCCAATCCTTATTCTTTTATAGATAAAGTGTTCCTCCTCCAGCTGCGCCTCTCCCCACACCTCGGGCTTCTTTAAAGATTTCCTTTTTGTCTTTCAAGATTTTTGCATTGTACCTTTTTGGTATTCTGCTTGGTCTTCTCTGAACTTTCCAGATTTGTGGTTTGGTGTCTGTCATTAATTTTGGAAAATTCTCAGCCATTATTACATCAAATATTTTTAATGTTCTTTTCTTCTCCTTCTGATGTTCTCATTATGTGTGTTACACTGTTTGTAATTGTTCCACATTCCTTGGGTATTCGGTTCTATTTTATTCAGTTCTTTTTCTTTTTTCTTTTCAGTTTGAGAAGTTTCTGTTGATATTTCTTCCAATCTTTGTCTACTCTGTTGATGAGCCCATCAAATATTCCTCATTTCTGTTGCAGTGTTTTTGATTTCCTTAGAGTTTCCGTCTCTCTGTACATTACGCATCTGTTCTTGCATGTTGTCTTAACATATTAATCACCGTAAGTTTAAATTCCCTGATAATTCTGAAGTCTGTGTCTTACCTATGTCTGGTTCTGATGCTTGCTTTGTCTTTCAAGACTGTGTTTTCCCCTGCCTTTTATTATGCCTTGAATATCTTTGTTGAGAGCTAGACATGGAATATCTGGTAATGGAAACTGAGGTAATCTGGCTTTGAGTGTTAAGTTTTATGTTAATCTGTTTAGGAGCTGGGCTGTGTTTAATGTTTCCTGTCATGGTTTTCAGAGGCTTCAGTTTCCTCTAATTTCCTTGTTGGTGTGTTTTACCCTCCCATCTTGCTTTTGGGTTTCTGTAAGAACTCCTTCTTAAATAGAATCTGCCTTTCTTCTCTCCTAGTTGAATTCATTATTATTATAGTAGAGTCTTATTGATACGATGGTAAGGTATTGGGGAGGGGAAACACTGTATTCTTATGACTACCTCTTAGTGTTTATAGTGGGCCTGAATCCATGGGTTGTAATCTTAAGAAGCGTTTCCTAGCTTTTTTCCCTCCTCTCCTAGTCTAGAGATTCTAGAGTCTAGAGAGGCTGGAGCTCCCTAACCGCCCTTCTCCCAGTTCAGAGAACAGGCTCTGGTAGAGTAGTTTCCCTTGAAGGCAGGCCTTTTGTTTTCCAGATCAGAGTGCTCTGAATTCTGTCAAAATGGTTATTTTTCCTGTGGTATATTTCAAAATAGTTACTTTTTCCCCCCCCCTGCCTGAAGCACAAAGCAATTTCTCTCTTTTCTCCAAAGTTCTCCATGAGAGCTATTTGGGGCTCCTGGACTTTTACACCCATGAAAGTGTGGAGGTTCTCCTAAGATTGGATCACCCAGGAGTTTCTGACTCTGAAGCTGGTCCACACTCAGTCTCTAGCAATTAGTTAGTTACTGTTTAAGTTCCTACCAGTTACTAGCTCCAGAGGCTTCTGCTGCTTCTCCTGCTGCAGCCCTGGCTTCTGCTTCACCTCATGGTAAGCTAAGCTTTGATTCTCTGTAATCGCTGGGGTCTCCAGGGTAGCGATTTGCCCTGTGACTTCAGTTCTGTGAAGAATCTAAGAAAAGTTGTTGCTTTTCAGTTTGTCCAGTTTGTTGTAAGGATGAGGTGAAAACTTTCAAGCTCTTACATACTGGAGCTGAAACTGGAAATTCCTCACCCTGATGGGTTTTGCTGGACTATAATTTTTTGATTATACCAGAGAGTTTGGTGCCCTTAAATTGATCGAGGGACACAGCCAGGGGTTGTGACTGTAATAAAGCCAGCTGCCTGCCTTGCTCTTGGCCTTGCCTGGCCAGACAGATCTCAGGCAGCGATTTGGTCGGTACTCTTGCCTCCCATCGGGGAAAGATGGTGGGTGGACAAAGCTGGGCTGGGAGTCCTCTGGGCCTCAGTTTTCCCAGCTCTACAGGGGGAGGGGTTGGGAAGGGACAGGAGGGGAGCCCTTCCAGCACTCCCGCCACTTCGCGCTATTATCAGAATAATACAACCTTTGGTCGATGCTTCACCAGAGATACGGGAATGATTTTTGTAATGAGTATGTGTTTTATGGAAGTATTTCCAGATGCCAGTCTTTGTTCTGTTGTTGCTGTTCGATAATAAAATGGCCTCCTAATAGAAACAGTGGAAATGGCAGTCACGTGGCCTTGCATGAATAACCAGTACCTCAGAGCATGTTTATCTTGGACTTTTCTTCTCATGATCAGTGTGGTAGTGTTTTGTTTTTTTTTCCCCAATCATTTCCTCTGATAACAGGCCTGGTTCAGGGGGCTTTCACACATTCTAAGAGGAGGAGGGTTCTCCTCGGGCATGATAAATGCAGTGGCCTTCATTTACACTTCCTTGTTTAGAGGAAACCCAGAGTTAAACACTCTGCTGTTCTGAAGCCACACCTTGGGGAAATTGCCTTTTTTTGGAGGTCTGAAATTTTGCGAGAGATTGAAATATGTCAGAGTTATCTTTTGTTCATTTTAGAGAGCTGTGATGTCACTTCGGTCCTTCAGGGGCAATTGACGTGTTGTGTGGTTAAGGTTATACATTAAAAATAATCCCAGTTTTACCACTGCAGTTGCTTCTGACATTTTTAAAACTTGGAGTGTGCATTGAACCTATGATGGTGAACTTTATAGGTTCGGCATCGCCTTTTTTTCTTTTAACTTCTGGTCACAGGAAGCAGGCAGGTCCTTTAGTTGACAAGAAATTATTGCCATTTTAATAAAACAAACTCAGAGGTGTAATCTCCACCTTTTCAGGCTGTCTCCCAGGAAATAGCACAGTCCTTTGCGAAAAGGAAGTGCTCATTAACATTGGTTGAGTGAATTAGTGAGTGATTGTACTAACATGCCCACGTTTCTGACCATCAGAGTTTGTCGAGAAGATGCCCACAAGCAAAGAAGGCTCTGGTTTCTTGCCTGCCTTGCTCAGAGCTGTGATCTTTCTCTTGTAAGAGTGGCAGTGTCCCTGGGGCAGCAGCGGTGCCTGTTGGTCCTCTGGTATTACCGTTTGAACTGCCGCTTTCCCTGGCTCAGGACTCGTGTTGGACTGACAAGATCAGTGGTTTTCATGTGAAATTCTCCTGCCTGGATTTTAGCCTTTTTTGGGCCAGGGGAGGAAAATAAAGGCTAGGTAAGCATGTGCAAATATTTTACATTAAAATGTGGGTTTCATTATTTACCCCAACTCAGAATTTGGGAGGATATTTGGAATTTTTGTTTTCTTAGGGTAGACTTCAAGGGAAGTGATTTGATTTAGAAGACATAGCGAAGGCTGGACAGAGGAGGCAAAGCTGTGGCTCCATTTTCATGGATGGTGCGGTGAGTAAGGCCAGGGGGAAGCTAAGAGATGGAGTGAGCGGAGGTGGGGAGTGCGTTATGGTCTGGCAGGGAGGGAAACCACCTTCAGTCAATAATTCAACAAATAATCACAGAGCACTTGCTGTGTGCTCAGCATAGATGAGCAGGGGTGGCCCCTGGCCTCTAGGGGCACAGACACAGCTGGGGAGATGGTCACTTTGGGAGCATGAAGAAGGCGCTTCCCCCAAGCCTAGGGTGACTGTGAAGGCTTCCTGTAGGAAGTGGCATCTGAATGGAGACATGAAGATTGAAGGCCCTGAGGAAGGAGAGGGGATGGCACATTCAAAGACCTTGTGTTGAGAAATGAGGCTGGAGAGCCTTTCATACCTGGCTGAGGAGTTTGGACTTGATTCTGAGGGCATGAGGTGGCAGGGAAGGGTTTAGGTGCTGGCGTGAACTGATCAGGTTCATGCTTTACAGTAGCACTGGCCATATGTGGCTCTTGAGCCCTTGAAATGTGGTTAAGTTCAAGTTGAGGTATGCTGTAAATGTAACATACATGCCTGATTTCAAAGACTTACTATGAAAGAAAGAATGCAAAATATTTCATTGATAATTTTTTCAATATTGATTATCATGTTGAAATGGTAGCATTTTGGATATACTGGGTAAAATAAAATATATCATTAAAATTGATTCCAGCCATTTTTTTTTGCTTTTTCAAACGTGGCTCCTAGAAGTTTTAAAGTGCCATGTGGGTATTTCTGTTGGACAGGGCTGCTTCGGGTCGCCTGGCTTCTGGGTGGAAGACAGACTGGAGGGGTTGCCTGTGGAAGCCCAGGCATCTCAGGACTCCCAGGCTCCAGGACCTCTGCCCCTGATTTCTCCAGGGAAGCCCGGGTCTCTTCACGGGCACAGGGCCAAGTAGATCGAGGGTGTGGCCACCTGTTTGCCACATCCTGGGGAGATGGGAGGCTTTTTCGTGTAGTGATGAATTTATTTGCTTGTGAATTCACTTATTCAACACGTATTTATGGATCACCTTCTATGGGCCAGGGACTGCTGTGGGCACTGGAAATACAGGAGTGAATAAGCCAAGGCCCCAGCCCTCACAGAGATTAAACAGTTTAACCAGAGGGTCGGGTTATGGAGAGGGCCAGGGAATCGGGCGAGGGCAGGAAAGTCCGGAAGCAGAAGCTTGAAGGGAATCAGGAAACAGATCCTGTGACTGATGGGGAAAAGCATTTGAGGTGAGGGAACAGTAAGTGAAAAGGCTCTGAGGTTGGAATGAGCTTTGTGTGTTGGGGGAACAGTAAAAAGGCCACTCTGGCTGGATGGAGGCAGTGAGGGGCCAAGCAAGACGGGTCAGCCAGGGAGCAGGGGCAGCTGGAGCAGGGGCAGCCGGAGCACGGTGGGGAGGGGCTTGCAGGCTGTGCTGAGGGGGTTTGAGGATTTGGATTTTATAAGGGGCCTTGACACTATGAGATTTACCTTTTTTTTTTGTATTGAGGGTAAGATTTATATAACAATTTATAATTTTAACTATTTTAAAGTGTATAACTCAATGACTTTTTATACATTCACAGTGTTGTGCTACCATCACCACTGTCTAGTTCCAGAACGTTTTCATCATCCCCCAAAGAAACTAATGCCCATAAAGCAGCCACACTCTATTCTCCCTACCCCCAGACCCTAGGAACCACTGGTTTACTTTCTATCTCTATGGATTTACCTATTCTGAACAGTTCATATAAAATTGAATCACGTGCTATGTGGCCTTTTGTGTCTGGCTTCTTTGACTTAGCATAGTATTTTCAAGGTTCGTCTGTGTTGTAGCACGTATCAATACTCCATTCGTTTTTATGGTTGAATAATATTCCATTGTCTGGATATACCACATTTTGTTTATCCATTATCACTGATGGACATTTGTGTTGTTTCCATCTGTTGTCTATTATGGATAATTCTTCTTTGAAGAATAAGTTTTTATTTGAACACCTGATTTCAGTTCTCTTCTCTTGGATATGTATCTAGGAATAGAATTGCAGTGTCATATCGTAATTCTCTGTTTATTTGAGAAACTGCCAAATTGTTTTCCACAGTGGCTTCAGTATTTTACATTCTGATCAGCAATGTATGAGGTTCCAGTTTTCTACATCCTCGTCCACATTTGTTATTTTCCACTTATTTTTTTATTATAGCCATCTTAATGGTTGTGAAAATGGTATTTCATTGTGGTTTTGATTTGCACTTCCCTAATGGCTAATGATGAGCATCTTTTCTTGTGCCTGTTGGCCATTTGTATACCTTCTTAGGAGAAATGTCTACTCAAGTCCTTTGCCCATTTTTAAATTGGGTTGTTTGTCCCTTTATTGTTGATTTGTAAGAGTTCTTTATATATTCTGGATACAAGATCCTTACCAGGTATACGATTTGCAAATATTCTTTCCTGTTCTATGGTTATCTTTTCATTTTCTCCATAGTATCCTTTCTGATGTACATTTTCAAAGAATCCCACTGGCTACTATAAGAGGAAAGAATGGAACTGAGATTACTAGGTTGGGAGACTTAGCAGTAGCCTAGGTGAGAGGTGAGCCTGGCTTGGAGGAGAGAGATGAGTGGAGAAGTGATGGGGAGAGATGATGAGGAGGGATTAATGTCAGAGCTAACAGGATTTGCTGCCAGGTTGGATGTGGAATATGAGGGAAGACGAGGAATCAAGGCTGACTCCAACTTAGATGTTTAGCCTGAGAGCTGAGTAATTGGTAAGATCATTACAAGATGGGATGAGACTCAGGGAGGAGCAGGTACTGGAGGCATGGGGGTGGCACATGGGAAGATTTGATTAAATATGCTAAGTTTAAGATGCTCTGCGATATCCAAGTGTTGATGTTAAGTGAGCAGTTGGACCTAAGAGTCTGGGGCTTAGGGGACCAGTGGTTAGATCTGAATATTAAATCAGTGAATCATCAGCATGTAGGTGGTATTTAATGCTCTGGGACTTGAGGATCTCACCTAATATAGATAGAGAGGAGTCCCAGGTCTGAGCCTCTGATGGGAAGAGGAGGAACCAGCCAAAGAGACTGAAGAAGTAGCCAATGAGGCGGGAGCTTGAGGGGTCCTCAAAGCCAGGAAACAAGTGTTCCCAGAAGTAAGGGGAGATCAGCCATGTACCTAAGATGAGAACTGAAGAGCGTCCACTGGGTTTGGTGTGAAGGGGGTCGTGGGTGACCCAGGGAGAGTGATTTCAGTGGATTGCTGGGGGGAAAGCCTAAATAGAGTGGTGGACACAAAAGAATGGAGGTTGAGGAAGGGGCGCCAGTGAGGCTAGACACCTCTAAGGAGCTTTGCTCTAACTAGGAGTAGTTAGATGGTGAGGAACGTGGGTCCTGGTTCTGATATAAATAACAGCTTGTTTCTAGGTTGTGGGAAGGATCTTGTAGAGAGGGGACAACCGATGTCATAGGAGAGAGGAGGGAGAACTGCTGGCGCCGTGACTTTGGGTTGGCAAGAGGGGTTGGAGCCACTGCTCAAGTGAGGGAGTAGGTTGGCTGGGAGCAGTCCAGTCCCTCCAGTGTAACAAGCGGGAAGAGGGAGTCTGCAGTACAGAGGGAGGTAGTCTGTTAGATTTGGCGGTGGGAAGATGAGTAGTTTTCTGATCGCTTTTATTTTCTCAGGGAAGGTAACCATTTGTGGAGAGCAGGTTGTTTGAGGTTTGAAGAGAAAGGGGAGTGTTTCAAATCCTCATCTTAGGAGAGCAGGAGAGTGAATTGAGGAGGAAAATTCTTGGGCTGTACTAAGAGCCCACCTGAGGTTTGTGGTCGTAAATTTAAAGTGAGACAACCTGTGTGGTGGTGTGCTTTCCTCCAGCCACATCCAGCGGCTTGGTTTGGAGGTGTGGGGTAGGCAGAGTTGACTTGGGATTTTGCCAGGGAGTCCACGGCTAGAGGAGAGGGCTGGAGACTTGAAAGATTATGCAAAGGAAGGATTATCGTGATGGACTCTGGCCTTACCTGGGAAGGACAGCAGTGCCGGGGGACACAGAGGGGGCGGGGCTGATGGGTAGTGGACTGGAGGTTGCAGTGGAATGTAGACTTGGTGGAAGGGGCTGGAGGGTGAGGCTGGGGGTTCTTGAATCAACTTTGTGGAGTGATGTGGTCATTGGCGAGGACAAGGTCTAGGGTGTGAATATGGGGGTTTAGCTGGTGGGAGAGGAAGGGGGAAGACCACCACCAGAAGAGAGCATATAAAAGACCTGATTGGCCAGAGAGTCACACAAGTTGTTCATATGGCAAAGATTGATGACAGAAGTGAGGGTGGAGGGAAAGATAGTGTGAGCTGAGGCTAACGTCCTTTTTATCTGTTGTCTGTAGATGACACCACTAGGACGACTGGTAGAGGTCTTGGCCAGGCTGTGTGCCTGGCCTGTGCTCCAGTGTCGCTGCCATTTTGGAAGGAGGGTAGAGGAGAAAAGTTCTGGAGCAGCAAAGACGACACCCACAGACATGGCCAGCCCACCCCAGGCCCAGCTTTGGCTCTGCCACTCAGGGGGATGTGATGTCGCACGGGTGACTCTTCCTCATCTGAAATATGGGGATAATAATTGCAACTAGTCCTCGATGGCAAGGATTGAATGGACAAAGTGCTCAAGCTCCGTGGTTGGCTCATGATATGTGCCCAAAAAAGACTAGTAGCTCTTTTTACTCTCCTTAACCCACATTTGATTCCAGGGAAGGATTTGCAAATTTATCCCCCCAAATGGGATCATTGGCATGAGATCATAGCCTCCTAAGGGCACTTTGAAGGGGATGTGTCCTTTTGGTTATATGGACATATATAAATAAATATCAAATATTAAATATTGGTCCTTAGCACACAGTGAAGACACAGGTAATGATATGAGCCGGTTCAAATGAATTCCTGAGCTGTGGGTAATCAGGGCAGACATGAGGGGTCCAGGAAGACCTGGGGCATGAGGACCCACTTGGCGGTGGCTTGAGCTTGGCAAGGTGGGGAGCTGTGAGGGTATCCTGTGTGTGCAGCCCTTTGTGCTTTATAAGCTCATTTGCTCTGGCAAGTCCTTGAAGTCATCGTGGCAGCTTGAAGAGGCCAGCGGGGCTCAAAAAGGAGGCTGCCTCACAAGCTCAGCCTGCCCCGAGGGCAGGCCCAGTGGCCCCAGGCCTAGGGCCTGATTTAGAAGGGCCAGTGGCTAGTCCGAGAAGGGAGGGCATGGGGGTGGTCTGGCTGGAGGCCCCTTGCGGGGCAGGAAGCCGCTTTGTGGCCCGGGCAGCGGGTCAGAGCAGCTCGTCGTGTCTTGGCTGATGATGGCCTCTCCAGCTAGAGCCCTTGCAGAAGCAGGTGGGCCTTTCCTCCCTGATCATATGCACGGCCATCTTTAGCGGGTTCGCTAAGCGGGGAGCACCTTGCCAAGGTAAAGTGTGTCATTTCAGGAGCGACTGGGAGCTGCCAGCCCAGGTGGGGGTCTGGGGAGGGCACCCCATGTGCTCTGGCTGGCTTCTCATAAGGCTGCATTGTCTTGAGAGCTATCCCCGGGGACCAAAGCACCCTTGGTGCTCTCCCTGTCCTGGAAACACCCAGCATGGTGCCCACATTGTGTCTGTGCTGCTTCACCCCACAGAAGGGACCTACCCCAGGGCTGGGGTTGGAAGCCTGGGGTTGGAGTTTCTACCGCCCTGGCTGGGTGACCCCTGAGCAGACACTTCAATCTGGGCCTCTGTGTTGCTTCTTTAAAAGGAGGGGATGGGGGACCTCTGTGAAGCCCTCTCCCTTCTCCCTCGCTCAGTCTTAATTGGTTTCATCGTTAATTGTGGTGACTGCATATTTAATTCTCTGGGCGGCAAGCTCTCAGGACAGAGGTGGTGGATGGCGTCTCTCTTACTCACTGGGTCCCCAGGGCCTGGCACGTAATAGCTGCTGAGCAAATGTTTGTTGAATGAGCCCCATTCTTGGCATCTTACCTGATGCTGAGCCTCTGGCTGCTGCATCAGAGACAGATGGGGCCTGTTCCTCCTTTCGTCTTTGGTTTGATATGTGCTTGTGCCAGGGGAGTGGGTGGCTGCCTTCAGCTTGAGACACAGGCTGGAAATCTTTATCCTTCCCCAGGGGAAATCACTTTCACAGAACCTGGTACATTGAGGACTCAATAAAGGAAGCGATATAATTTTGTGATCAGAAACCACCTGGATTCGAATCCCAGCTCTGCCGGACAAATTATGTTATCTTGGGCAACTCACTTCCAGTGTCTGAGCCTCAGTTATCTCAACCGAAATAGAAACAGCAAAAGTTACCTCATGGTAGTGGTGTGAGGATTAAATAAAATAGGTGAAATACATGCTACTGTGCCAATAAAAAGAGGTAAATTTTATTTTTTTATTTTTTATTTTATAAGTAGTAAATATTTGTTGAAAGAGTGAATGGAAATCTTCTAGAATCTGAATGTCCCTGGATTATTTTCTTACGTTCACTCTGAGGGAATCGTAAAGGACCGGGGCCTTGCTTCTGCCATGAGCAGCATAGAAGAGTGGGAATTGATGCAGAATTTGGAGTCTGGGAGGTGTCTTGGGCTTGTCTATGTACTGGCGATGAGAATAGTACCTACCTCATGGAGTTGTTGGCAAGGAAATAATGCGTGTAAAGTGCTTAAAAGAGAACCTGGTATATTTTGCCAGTATTATTGGAAAAATGTTGTTATTTTTGTTTTTGGTATTATTATATATTATTTTATAAAATTATTAGGCTTTGTTTTTGGTATTCTATTTGTTTTGGTATTTTTTAAATCGTTTTATTTTCTGTTTTCTGAAGGTGCTTAGAAATACTGCGTTCCAATATGATTTGAATTTCCTATAATTATCTAGTACTTTTTAGTTTTTTTTTTTTTTTTCTCTGTTGATGCTTCATCCTTCTGGAATTTTGTGTATCTTTCCTAGGTGTCTCACTGTTCTCTACTTATTTAGATATTTCTTGCCATATCTGATTTTACTTCATAAGACTTCACGGAGAGTTGAACCCTCCTTCCTCACTCCCATTCCCCTCCCTGCACAGAGGTAATGACTAACTAGAATTTGGTGTTTATGATTCCCATACATGTTTTATAGTCATACTATATATGGGTATAACCATAACTGTCCCAAGGGACCTTGCAGTTTACATTTTCCTTTTTTAAAAACTTTTTATTTTGACATAATTTCGGACTTACAAAAAAGTTGTAAGAATAGTACAAAGAATTGCTATTTATGCTTCACTCACAAATGTTAACATTTCCCACATTTGCTTTATCACCTTTCCTTCCTTCCTTCCCTCCCTCCCTCCTTCCTTCCCTCCCTCCCTCCCTCCTCCCATTCCCCCTCCCTCCTCCCACTCCCTCTCTACTTCCTCCCCCTCCCTCTCTCCCCTTCCCTCCTCTCTTCTTTCCTCCCTCCCTCCTGCTCGCTCCCCTCTTCTCTCCTCCCCTCTTCTCTCCTCTCCTCCCCTCTTCTCTCCTCCCCTCTTCTCTCCTCCCCTCTTCT
>JAKSZT010021121.1:1145443-1260718 GCA_026826555.1 Tolypeutes matacus
CTCTCCTCCCCTCTTCTCTCCTCCCCTCTTCTCTCCTCCCCTCTTCTCTCCTCCACTCCTCCCTCCCTCCCTGCCTCTCTCTATGATTTGTTTTCTAAACAATCTGAGACAAAATTGTAGAGCTGGTACCCCTTTACCCCTAAATGCTTCAAGGTGTGTTTCCTAAAAATGCCACTTATGTAATCTCAGTCCCTTGATCAAAACCAGGAGATTAGCACTGATAGAAGACTATTAGCTCATCAACAGCCCTCACTCCTGTTTCACCCTCTGCTTCAACAACATCCTTTAGAGAAAACCCTGGATCACAAATTGCGTTCAGTTGTCCTGTCTCTTTAGCCTCCTTTACTCTGGAACAGTTCCTCAGTCTTTCCTTGTCTTTTATGACTTGGGCATTTTTTATATGGCTGGGCCGGTTATTTGTAGACTGTGCCTGAATTTGGTTTTGCCAGCTGTTTCCTCCAAATCAGATTCACATTAAGTGTTTTTGGCAGGAATACCTTAGAAGTGAGGCGGTCGCCTTTTGGGGCATCGTATTAAGAGTCATGATTACTTCTTGAATAGTCTCTCCTTTTTTCACTGATTTGAAGTGACACATTCACAATTTTCTAAATCCTCATATGTACACAGGTCTGACTCTGGACTTTTTATTCTTTTATATTGATCAGTGTACTTAATTCTGTGCCAATTCCAGCTGTTTTAATTATACCTTTGTAGTGTGCCACATGTTCCTTTTTTCAAAAATATATCGAGTCTATACTTATAAATTTACTCTTCTATATGAACTTTCCATCAGCGTGGCAAGGTCTCTTAGAAATCCTGTTGGGATTTTGACTGGAATCTTACTGAGTTTATGGGTTAATTAGGAGAGTAGACACACATTTATGATGTAAGTCTTCTCATTCAGGAACATGCCTGTCCATCATTTGAGTTTTCTTTGATGTTTCTTAGGTAAGTCTTGTAATGTCCTTCTTAGGGGTTTTGCACATTTCTTGATAGGTTTGCTTCTTGATGTTTTATAAGTTATTCCCTTTTACCCGTGGGAATGGGATTTGTCTCTTTATATTTTTCTCACTGATTATTTTAGATATGTAAGAAAGCCATTGACTTGTGAATGTTGTGACTATTTATCCTGTATTTGGTTGCTTTGCTGAATTCTCTTTTAATAGTTTTCCAGTTGCTTCTCTTGCAAATAATGGCAGGTTTGTCTCTTCCTTTCTAATATTTATATTTCTTTTGTCTTTTTTCAAGTCTTTTGATATTGACCAGGATCTCCAGAATAATTTTGAATAATATGGTAGTGATATTGGGCTTTCTGGTGTAATCCCTGACTTTAATTGGCTAGCTCTGGTGTTAAGTATTTGAGGGAGGTTTTTGATAGATACCCTTCATGGAGGTTTCTTTCTATTTCTAATGAATTAGATTGATTTTTCTTAAGTCAGACTATCCTAGAAGACATGATATTTTTTGAAATTGAATCACATTTGTAATACTGTGCTATGTTTGATTTTCTAGAAATTTGCACCTGAATTTAGGTAAGATTCATCTATAATTTTCTCTTTTAAATTATCCTTACACACTTATGTTGGCCTTATACCAAGAATTGGGAAGCTTGTTTCTACCTCCTGGAACAATTTTTAAATTGTAGATATAATTTATTTACTGGGCATTTGGTAGAATTTGGGCATTCCAGATAATTCACATTTCTTCCTCTTGCTATCGGTCTATTCAAATTTTCTATTTCTTTTTGAGTCAATTTTGGATAATTTTTATTATTTAGAAAATGGTGTGTTTCATATGCATATTAAAAATATATTAATATAAAGCATGTTTTCCTTCTTTCTTCCCTTCCTTCCTTCCTTCCCTCCCTTCTTTCCTTCTTTCCCTCTGATTTGGAGGTTATAGCACCTTCTTGTTCCTTAATAAATATATATATATATTAATATATATTTTTTTTTTTTTTAAGATTTTATTTATTTATTCATTTATCCCCCCCTTGCTGCTTGTGCTCGCTGGGTCAGCTAACCACGCCGTGCGGGCGGGCTTGCCTTCACCAGGAGGCCCCGGGAACCGAACCCGGGGCCTCCCATATGGTAAACGGGAGCCCTACTGATTGAGCCACAGCCGCTTCCTCCTTAATATTTTTTAATTGACTTTTTATTTTCTTGGCCAGATGCATGGCAGAAGGCAAGGTTAGTTATTTTATTGGTAATTTCAAAGAATCTGCCCTTGCTTTTTTTAACCAAGTTTTTTATTTTCTATTTCTTCAGCTTCTGTTTGTTTTTATTCAGTTTTACTTTCTTTTGGTTTTCTTTTGATGTTTTTTTTTTTCTTTTCTTGTCATCCCATGGGTTTTGCTATACAGTGTTCTCATTGTTCATTTTTAAATAGTCTGCAGTTTGTTTTAATTTCTTTTTTAAAAAATACTCCTCTAAATAACCTTTGGGTTACATTTCCAAGTTGTTAAACCTTTTGTGGCCCTCTTTTTGTTTAATTTTTAGTTTTATTGCTTTGTGGTCAGAGAATATGGCCTGTATAATCTCTAATTTTTTAAAAAAATTATTGAGGTTTTTTTGTGGCCTATTACATGATCAGTTCATAATTGTTCCATAGATTTTTTTTTTTTAATTGATGTGTATTGTTTTTTATAAGTGCATATAAAATATACTGAACTGGTTAATTGTGTTTTTCAAGATCTTTATTGCCTTATTATTTTTTTTCAATCTTCATGCTTTGTCCATTTCTGGGAAGTATGTTACAGTCTCCTATTATAACAGATTGTTTTTCCATTTCTCCTCGAATTTTCTAAAGGTTTTGCTCTCTCCAGTTTATGGATATGGGCATGTTTATTACTGTTTATCCTTCTGGCAGTTGAATTTTGTATCAATTTTAAAAACTTTTTGTCCTGTGTAATTTCTTTCCTCCCCCCTCTTTTTTTCCCCACCACCTTATTTTGTTTGTGTTTTCCATGATTTCTTCCCTCTTTTCTTTAGTTCCCTCTTTTTTCTTTTTCCTTCCCACATCTCTCCTACTGCCCTCCTTATTTATTTGGAAGTCACAATCCTTTTTCTCATTTCCTAGATATGCTTTAATTTTTAACAAACATATTTAAACATGGGCAAGAATAAATTAGTATGTATAATTCCTGTCAAGAAATTTTTGACCTTTAAATGCGCTTTTTCTATCCACATCCTCCCTTCATAGTCTGTTCATGGTTAAGATGATACGGAATTTTATTTCCAGCTTGTTTTTAACATCTTTGCCTTATGTTTTTGAGTATCATTTCTTAAATGCTACCTTGAACCTCCCAGCTATATTTTCAATCACTGTTTAGATTTAACTCTGTTTTACTGGGCTACTTTCTCTCCCTTTAAAAAATTTTAAAAAGGTTGGAAAAAGATACTCCATGCGAATAGTAACCAGAAAAGTGCAGGGGTAGCTATACTAATATCAGACAAAACAGACTTTAAATACAAAAGAGTTATAAGAGATACAGAAGGCCATTATGTATTAATAAAAGGGACAATCCACCAGGAAGATATAGCAGTCATAAATATCTATGCATCTAACCAGGGTGCCCCAAAATATATGAGACAAACTTTGGCAAAACTGAAGGGAGAAATAGACATTTCTACAATAATCGTTGGAGACTTCAACATCCCACTTACATCATTAGATAGAACTAGACAGAAGATCAACAAGGAAACAGAGAACTTGAACAATATGATAAACAAGTTAGACCTAACAGACATATACAGAACACTGCATCCAAACTCAGCGGATTATACATTCTTCTCAAGTGCCCATGGATCTTTCTCCAGGATAGACCACATGTTAGGTCACAATGAAGCTTTCAATAAATATAAAAAGATTGAAATTATACCAAGTACCTTCTCAGATCATAATGCAATGAAACTAGAAATCAGTAACAGACAGGAAAAAAGTAAATTTGCAAATGTGTGGAGACTGAACACCGCACTCCTAAATAATCGGTGGGTCAAAGAAGAAATTGCAAGTGAAATCAGTAAATATATTGAGACAAATGAAAATGAGAACACAGTGTATCAAAACTTATGGGATACAGCAAAGGCAGTCTTGAGAGGGGAAATTTATAGCCCCAAATGCCTAAATTAAAAAACAAGAAAGAGCTAAACTCAAAGATTTAACTGAACAACTAGAGAAACTAGAAAAAGAACAGCAAACCAATCTCAAAGCAAGCAGAAGGAAAGAAATAATAAAGATTAGAGCAGAAATAAATGAAAATGAGAACAGAAAACAATAGAGAAGGAAGCGGCTGTGGTTCAATCAGTAGGGCTCCCGTTTACCATATGGGAGGCCCCGGGTTCGGTTCCCGGGGCCTCCTGGTGAAGGCAAGCCTGCCCACACGGCGCAGTTAGCTGACCCAGCGAGCACAAGCAGCAAGGGGGGGATAAATGAATAAATAAATAAAATCTTTAAAAAAAAAAAAAAAAGAAAAACAATAGAGAAAATCAACAAAACCAAAAGCTGGTTCTTTGAGAAGATCAATAAAATTGACAAACCCCTAGCTAGACTAACAAAGAAAAAAAGAGAAGATGCAAATAAATACAATCAGAAATGAAAGGGGGGAAGTTACAAATGACCCCACGGAAATAAAAAGAATCATAAGAGGATATTATGAGAAACTATATGCCAACAAACTAGACAACCTGGATGAAATGGACAAATTTCTAGAAACTCATAACCAACCTACACTGACACAACAAGAAATATAAGAACTTAACAAACCAATCACATTTAAGGAGATTGAATCCTTCATCAAAAATCTCCCAGCAAAGAAAAGTCCAGGACCAGATGGCTTCACAGGTGAATTCTACCAAGCATTTTGAAAAGAATTAACACCAATCCTGTTTAAACTCTTCCAAAAAATTGAAGAGGAGGGAAAATTGCCCAACACATTTTATGAAGCCAACATCACCCTGATACCAAAGCCAGATAAAGATTCTACAAGAAAAGAAAATTACAGACCAATCTCTCTAATGAACATAGATGCAGAAATTCTCAACAAAATACTTGGAAATCGAATCTACCAGCATATCAAAAGACTTATACGTCACGACCAAGTGGGATTTATTCCTGGTATGCAAGGCTGGTTAAACATAAGAAAATCAATCAGTGTAATACACCACATTAATAAATTGAAGGAAAAAACCACATGATCATCTCAATAGATGCGGAAAAGGCATTCGACAAAATCCTGCATCCTTTTTTGATAAAAACACTTCAAAAGATAGGAATAAAAGGAAAATTCCTCAATATGATAAAAGGCATATATGAAAAACCCACAGCCAATATCATATTGAATGGAGAAAGGTTGACAGCTTTCCCTCTAAGATCGGGAACAAGACAAGGAGGCCCACTGTCACCATTGTTATTCAGCATTGTACTAAAAGTTCTAGCTAGGGCAATTAGACAAGACAAAAAAATTAAAGGCATCCAAATAGGAAAAGAGGAAGTAAAACTCACTGTTTGTGGATGACGTGATCCTGTACTTAGAAAACCCTGAAGTATCCACGACAAAGCTACTTGAGCTAATAAATGAGCTCAGCAAAGTGGCAGGATACAAGATAAACACGCAAAAATCAGTAATGTTTTTGTACACTAGTACTGAACAACCTGAGGAGGAAATCAAGGGGGAAAATTCCATTTTCAATAGCAACAAAAAGACTCAAATACCTAGGAGTTAATTTAACCAAAGAAGTATAAGACCTATATGCAGAAAACTACAAAACAATGCTAAAAGAAATTTAAAAAGACCTAAACAAATGGAAAGACATTCTGTGTTCATGGGTTGGAAGAATAAATGTCATGAAGATGTCAATCTTACCCAAACTGATTTATAGATTCAATGTAATACCAATCAAAATCCCAACAGCTTACTTTACAGAATTAGAGAAGGCAATTACCAAATTCATCTGGAAGGGTAAGTGCACCCACATAGCCAAAAGCATTCTTATAAAAAAGGGCAACATGGGAGGAATTTCACTGCCTGACCTTGAAAGATATTACAAAGCTATAGTGGTCAAAACAGCATGGTAGTGGCATAAAGATAGACACATAGATCAGTGGAATAGAATTGAGAATCCAGAAATAAACCCTCACCTATACAGTCAACTGGTTTTTGACAAACCTACCAAGCCCACGCTAATGGGAAAAAACAGTCTCTTCAACAAATGGTGTTGGGAGAACTGGATATCCATAACCAAAAGAATGAAAGAGGACCCCTATCTCACCGCCTATTAAAGAATCAACTCAAAATGGATCAAGATCTAAATATTAATATTATTATATTAAGATCTAAATATAAAAGCCAGGACTACTAGAAGAAAATGTAGGAAAACATCTTCAAGACCTTGTAGTAGGTGGTAGTTTCTTGGACCTTACACCCAAAGCACGTGCAACAAAAGATAAAATAGATAAATGGGACCTCCTCAAAATTAAACACTTTTGCACCTCACAGGACTTTGTCAGAAGGGTGAAAAGGCAGCCACTTCAATGGGAAAAAATATTTGGAAACCACATATCTGATAAGGGTTTAATATCCAGGATCTATAAAGAGATGTTACAACTCAACAATAAAAAGACAAATGACCCAATTAAAAAATGGGCCAAAGACTTGAATAGACATTTCTCCAAAGAAGAAATACAAATGGCAAAAAAACACATGAAGAAATGCTCAACATCACTCATGATTAGGGAAATGCAAATCAAAACTACAATGAGGTATCATTTCACACCTATCAGAATGGCCACTATTAAAAAGACAGAGAACTACGAGTGTTGGAGAGGATGTGGAGAGATAGGAACACTTCTTCACTGTTTGTAGGAATGCAGAATGGTACAGCCACTGTGGAGGACTGTTTGGCAGTTCCTAAAGAAGTTGAATATAGACTTGCCACATGACCCTGCAATACCACTACTGGGTATATACCCAGAAGAACTGAGAGCAGTGACATGAACAGACATCTGCACACTGATGTTCATAGCAACATTATTCCCCATTGCCAAAAGTTGGAAACAACCCAGGTGTCCATCAACAGACGAATGGATAAACAAACTGTGGTCTATTCACACGATGGAATATTATGCAGCTGTAAGAAGAAATGAAGTCATAAAGCATATGACAACATGGATGAACCTGGAGGACATTATGTTGAGCGAAGCAAGCCAGACACAAAAGGACAAATACTGTATGAATGCGTTACTATGAGCCAAATATAATGTGTAACCTTGTTTGATCCAAAAAAAAAATTTTATGTGTATCCAGTACATTTAATTGAGAAATGTCTATATTTCTTCATCTTTGTTTACTTTTAAATTTTTAATTGTTTATATTTTCAATTATTTATGTACAAAATAAAGTAAAAAAAAAAAAAAAAGAAAGAAAAAATTAAAAAAATAATTATATCTGATATTTTCTTCTTGGGTTCATTTTCCTTAATGTTTTTCAGAAAAGGAGACTGGGTAGCATCAGGATTTTGTATATCTGAAGAGGTCATTATTTTTCCTCACACTTGAATGAAGGGTTGATTTGCATCTTAGGTTCAAAGTCCTTTTCCTCAAAATCTTGTAGCCATGCACTCTTGTCTTCTGGCCTTTGATTTTGCAGATGAGAAATCTTATGGTAGACTGATTCTCATTTCTCCCTAGGCTTTTTTTCCCTGTGGAAGTATTCGGGATTTTCTCTTTGTTCTTGGAGTCGGGAAATTTTGTCAGTATGTGTCTTGGTGTCTTGTTTCTTCCCTGCTCCTCAGCATTTGGATCTTCTTTGTACCTTGTGTTCTTTACTCTGAAGAAATGAGTGGATATTGGTGGTATATTGGATCTCCCAGAGCATGAGACTCTGCAGGGCAGATTGCCTGGACTGAACATGTAGCTTGACGGCTGGTCAAAGCGCCCTAAGCCTCACTTTCTGCATCTGGGAAAAACAGTCAAGAACAGCTCCTAGGGTGGTTGGGGGATGAAACAGGACACAGCTAGCAAAACATTCAGGCAGTGCCTGGCACATAGTCAGCCATCAATAGTGGGAGCTGTTCTTTATGTAATTCCTGGGAGGTAGCAGTGATGGAGGAGGAGAGGACTTGTGAGCTCAACCTTGAAAGATGGTGTGTTAGTCAGCCAATGGGGTGCTGATGGAAAGTACCAGAAATCTGTTGGCTTTTATAAAGGGTATTTATTTGGGGTAAAAGCTTACAGTTAGAAAGCCCTAAAGAGTCCAATTCAAGGTACCATAAGAGGTACTTTCTCACCCAAGTCAGTTGCCACGTGTTGAGGTAAGATGGCAGGCCTGGGTCTCTCCTACCTTCTTCCTCTTCAGGCTCTGTGGGCCCAGCTTCTTCTGATCTCAGCTGTAGGCTGCCATAGGTTTTGTTTCTTTCCTGGCTTCCTCAGCTCAGCTGCTCTGTTCTCTTCAGCTGCAGACTATCAGGCAAATGGCTCATCCCTCTTCCCGGGGCCACAGGATCAAAGTTTTCTCCTCTACCATGTTTATGGAGCTCTCTTTCTTCCCGTGCTTTCTTCTGTGTGTCATCTTGAGTGAGTT
Organism: Tolypeutes matacus; assembly: GCA_026826555.1. Taxonomy (NCBI): domain Eukaryota; kingdom Metazoa; phylum Chordata; class Mammalia; order Cingulata; family Chlamyphoridae; genus Tolypeutes; species Tolypeutes matacus. Next base: position 1,154,022 of record JAKSZT010021121.1, read on the forward strand.
TCCATTTATATAGCCCAACAAGGAGGCGGGGACTTAACCTGAGTTACACCCTACTGACATGGTCGAATCAAAGCCCTAATCTTAACATAATTTAATCAGACAGCTCAGCTGAATCTAAAAAGTCAAAGGGTATCACCTCCAGAGGAATAGACCAGTTTACAAACATAATCTCTGTTTTTGGAGTTCATAAATAATCTCAAACTGCCACGGATGGCCAAGACAATTTGCCTCTGCTGAGCCTCAGTTGCCCTTCTGAAAATGATGGCACTTGATAAGTTTGTAGGCAGTTTTTTAAAATTTCACACAGGAGTGGCTTAATAGAGATAATATCTCACTCTTGAATCTTAAGCTTGTCTCTTCTCTTGGTCTTCCTCTTCTTTTTCCATCTTTTTTCTTCTTTCTCTGTCTTTTTTTCCTTTGTCTTTGGGCTAAGTTGACTTTCTTGGGGGCAAGATTCAGGGGTTGAAAGAACCTTTAACCTGCCCAAGAGAACGGGCCGCTGACTTGCCTACCTGGCCCTGTTTTGATGGGAACAAATGAAAAGCAGGATGTCCTTGTGTGTGAACTGTACCTGGCAGGTGCCCTCCGATATTCACTGTATCTTATGCTCCTCTCCGTGTCCCCAGGCCCTACATACAGTAGGTGCTCAGGAAGTGCTTTCAAAACAGAGGATGAATCAATGCTCCATTTTTCCTGCATGGAGAAATGATCGCTTCTCATTTCACTGGGCAGGTCACCCTTGCATTTGCTGTTTTATAAAGGATTTTATGTAGGGTTGAATGACAGTTCTTTTAGGAAAACAAGAAGAACTGGTTTAGGACCATTGTGAAATTTCATTTTAATAGCAGCAAGACAGGGCTCTGACAACTTCAAAAAGGGCAATCAAGAAATTCTTGTTTGCTCAACAGAAAGAGCTATTTATATGGCTACATGGGTTCAAAGTCACCCCAAACTCCATATAATTTTCAATTTCTGATGATTTCATTTAGCCTCTGAGGTAATTGGTAAAAGTATAATTTATTTAGAAGGTATTCTGGGTTAGTTTTGGCAAGCTGATGATCAACCCAGGTGTATCTGGAAGATCACAGGGTATGATATTCAGCTGGGAAGGAGATGGGCCATAGGGTATGATCTCTCCTTGACGTGGTTCACGATGCAAATGTTTATGAGCATCTTTTCTCCATCTGTTGCTTTGAGGCAGGAGAAAAGCAGGATGTGATCCTTGCCCTCAGATTGCTCAGAGTCCAGTGGAAGAAGCGGGTGTGTGAATGAATCATTGCAATAGAGTGTGGTAAGTGCTGGGTGGCGTGAGCTCTGCATCAGCCCAGGAGAGCTGGAGGGGCTCAGGGAGAGCTTCCAGCTGGGCAGACGGTGTTGGATTAGTAGGAGCTAGCAAACGAAAGAGGGCAGGGCATTCTTGGCAATGGTTCCTGCATGTACAGAGGCTCCAAAGCAGGCCAACCACAAGTCCTTGTGTATAGCTGCAGTGGAGGGTGCATCTGGGTGGGCCACAGACCTACACGCAGTAGGGGCCAGGATTGTGGCGACCTGGAAGCCCCCCTATCCCATCTCAAGGGGGCAGTTCTTGCTCAGCTACAGCTGATGTTTAACATGGGCCTAGTGTGGCCAGATCTTTTTTTAAAATTTTATGTAAGATTTCCTAAATTTCAAACCATGGCAACTAATTGAAAAAATATATATAAACAATGTGAGACCCTAAAAAAACCATTCCAGGCCACCAGTTTGTGAAACCTGTTAGGGTCCCAGTATCTGCGAGGACTTGACAGTGTGTTTTGAAATGCAGTCCAGCTGACTCCAAAGAACCGTGATCTTCCTTCCCGTCCCTACTTTACTGTGACTTGGAGAGTGGAGATTAAGGTTTTAGGTTGTTTTTTTTTTTTAACGTTTTAACTACATTTTTTGGTTGTTGTTCCTTAGTAAATCTGGGTGGGGCATGAGATGGTGAGGGTGATAGTTTGGGTGGGACATGGACCTAATCCCATATTGAACTTCCGATCTCCCCCCACCTTCTGATTTGTTGGGGAACAGGAAGCCAGCCATATAAATAACACTCTTGGGCCTACACTGGCCCTTGATGTGGACCTTCCTGTCCCAGTAGCCAGTGGAATGCGCATCTTCACTCTGAAGTAAATGAATAAATATTTAATATTCTGCATTCTTAAGTATATAACACAGAGTTGTCCGGTAGAAATATAATGCAAGCCGCCTGTGTAACTTCAGATTTTCTAGTAGCCACATTTTAAAAAGTAAAAAGAAATGGGTAGCATTCATTTTAATAGTATGCTCAATTTAACCCAACTTACTTAAACCATTGTTTCAACGTGTCATAGATAAAAGAAGTATTATTGGGATATCGCATGATTTAATTTTGTGCTGAGTCTTCAAAAATCCAGGTTACAGCACATCTTAGCCACGTTTCAAATGCTTGGGAGCCACTTGTAGCTAGTGGCCACCAGATTAGACAGTGTGGACCCAACAGATGCGTGTAAAAGGCTGATGTTCCCCAGGTACAGAGCAGTCATAAACCAGCTGTTGAAAAGAACCCATTTGATATGCTTCTCCTCTGCCCGAGCCTGGGTCCGCTCTCCTTCTCCTCAGGATGGACGCCCACCCTAGAACTAACTGCTCTGTCCCTGCTTCAGCCCCTACCTCCTCCTGCCCAGCAGGGCTGGCCTTCTCTGGTTCTCAAACACGCCAGCCTGTTCCCATTGCCGGGCTTGTGCTTCTGCCCCTTTGCTCACTTTGCCTGACTTGTGCCCAGTCATTTTTCATGTTTTGTCAGGGAGGCCTTTTCTGATACCCCCGGCCCCCTCAAACAGTCCAGCCTAGATTATGTTTCCCTCTGATGCTGTCATGTATCCTCAGCACCTACCACACTTTTAATTGTCTCGTTATTGGTGGTTAACGTGTCTCTCTGCCGTTAGATTGTGTGTGCCAAGAAGGCAAGGACTGAGAGCTTTGTTCTCTGTTGTATCCAGGGCAGCTCGTATAGTGGCTGCAGAAAATAGATGATCAGTAAATATGAGATGAATGATGTGGGGCTGAGATTCAGGCTTGTAGAGTAACCAGGGACCACGGGATCCCCAGAGGACCCCAACCCTGAGCAGTGAGGCCGTGGTCAGCTCCAGGTCCCCTGCTCCTTGTCATCGGCAGAATCACCTTCTCCCTGTCCCTCTCTTGCCTGACTTTTGGTTGCCTGTAGGTTATATTTTTGGTGGCTGTTAATAAAAATATAGGGCTGGGGAAAAAAAAGACTTCTAATAGAATTTTATTAAATGGCACTAGTTTAAAAATGTCTCGTAAAAAGTTAATTAATTTGGGATTTGGGGATGAAAGGCGTGATATAAATGTCAGTTATTATTATTACAATTTCAGCCTCACGCTTATGCTCTTGATCCAGCCCCTGATCTGGAGTTTCTCCTACTCCTGGGGATTGGCGGCTCCTCTGAAAAGCCGGAGGCAAATTTGAGCTTTGGTGGGGGTCCACAGTGGGGGTGTGTGCGAGAGGACCCTGCCAAGTTCCGCTGTCCTGCCTTTTCATCTGGGGCGATGCGAGGCTTTGAGAGCTAGTGGCCCTGATGCAGTCCGAGAGCTGTTCTGAGCAGGATGGTCTTGGCACTCTGGGGAGCTCCTGGCTGCAGCAGCCAGGAATATCAAGGTCATGCACTTAGCCCGAGCCTGCCACGGAATCCTGGGACATTAGGGCTGTCGAGGCTCCCAGAGATTGTAGCCCACTCTCATTTTACAGAGGGGGGAACCCAAGGTCACACAGCAAGTTAATTAAATTTATGGAGAAAAAGGCAGTGAAAGCAATTAGTGATAGGGAGCATTGGGGGAGGGGGCTTTAAAAGAAAAGGTTCAGGCAATTTATTGGCGACAAGTCCAGAAAATGTTTTCCAAGGAAACTGGGAGTTCTGGGACTTGACTAGAGTTCATGGAGACAGGCAGCCCTTCTCTCCTACGAGACATGGCACCTTCATTCCCCCAGCTGCAGACACTGTACCGAGAGGGAGGGACTCCAGACCTGACCCAGTGTGTAATTACTTAGGCGAGGTGGGGGGCACGCTGGGATGTTAATCACGTTTATGCATAGATTACTAGCCAAGGAGAGAGTATCTGTGCACTTTGGTTTCCTCGTCTCTGAAGCATAAAAATGGACCTCTCAAAGATGTGGTGGTGGTAGTGGGGGGGCAAGGTAGAAGAGTGGGTATTCGCGTGCTGTGTGGATGGCAGCGTGCGCGCGTGGAGTTCACTCTCTGGGATTAACCTGAGCTCACCCAGCTGAAAGGGAGGCCAGCGGGTGCCTGTTCCCTGTACAGAAGTCCTGACTAGATGCTCGTTTCCAGTGATGAGACCCCCTCACTCCTTCCCCCCAGCCTGTTCTGATGTCTGCCTCCTTTTACCTTTCCTTGCTTCTTTGTTCTTTTTTGTTTGTTTGTTGAGATATCGGGGCGGAGGATTGAACCCTGGACCTCGTATGTGGGGAGCCGGTGCTCAATCACTGAACCACATCAGCTCCCCTGAGTTGGTTCCTTCGTTCGTTTGCTTGCTTGTTCTTTTGTTTTTAGGAGGCACTGGGACTGAGCCCGGGACCTCCCATGTGGGAAGCAGGCACTCAACCGCTTGAACCACATCCTCTCCCTTTCCTTGGTTTTTTTATCCTTGTTCTCCTTTGGGGATTACCTAGAAGGCCTCTTCCCTCAACCCCTTTCTGACGGAGGCACACTGTTAGCCCTTATTGCTGTTCACTGAACTCATGTACATGGAAGGTTTACAAAGGGGCTCGGAGAACAGGAAAGGTTTGGAGATCGAAGGAAGCAAGCATATACCCATTTTTCTCTCTCGGCAAAGAATCTGTCTCGGGGCCTTTTAGCGAATCCTTATGCATCGATTGGTTGGGATTGGCCAAGAGTGGGTTACGGCCATGAATTTTGGAGTCAGAGCAGGATTTGAACTTGATCTCCTCCATTTGAGCAAAATACTGAATCTCAGTCATTCTCAGTTTCTCCATCTGTGTAATCGAGATACGATACTCTCATATCACAGCGTTATTGTAGGGATTAAGTGGGGTAATATGTCTGAAGTACTTATATACTGCCAGACACAAAGTAAATCCTCATTTGGAGCAAATAATTATAGCACACTCATGGTACTCATTTCCATATGACACCATTGCAGCCTTCCTAGATAGCAAGTTCCTTGAAATGTCCATCTTTTTTTATCACTTGTATCCCCAACGTCCAGTATAGGGCTTGACACATGGTAGGGCCTCTTAAATGACAGTGGAACTGAACCGAATTGAGAGTTGAGGCCTGTGGCTTATGAAACTGAGTCAGGCCCGCTGGGGCTCCTGCTTGGCCAGGCCTGTTGCGTCTCCCTGGCTGTTCTCTGAGGCAGGTGCAGCCTTGCTGTGGAGGCTTCTGAGCAGTTACAAGGTCTCCCAGCCTTAGAACGTGGAAGCAGCCAATGATTGCCCTGGCTAGAAAAACAAGTGCTGCAGCTCTATTTTTATGCTTTGTTATAAATAAAACTTTTACTCTATTTCCCTGCTCTCTCTCCATACCCCTCCCCAAGGAAACCACAGCTGCCCCAGGCTGTTCACGTCCTTCAGATTGAGGGCCTGGAAGAATGCGGGGGAGAAGGGTGAGTCCAGAATGTACCTCTGCCACCATCTTGTTGCTCTTGACAAAGAGTGTCAAAATGGCAGCTTGTTTTTCCCTCGGTCAATGGCAGAGCCGGGCAGATTGCATGGAACGAGATGCTGTTGGTCTCTCTAGGAATAGAGCAGCCCCCCCTCTCACGCCTTTATTGGATTTCAGTGATTCTTTCTGCTCTGGGTCATACATGCAGTACAACATCATAAGCAGAGCAGTGGAATTTTTGTTCCCTTTGTACTGAGAACCTCAAGCACGCGCCATTGCCATTGTCAACCCTGAATGGGGAAATTCAGAAAACCCAGCAGAACAGATTTCTCCCAGGCAGCCCTGAAAATCAGAATGTGACACTTAGTTCTGCAAGCTAGTCAAAAGGTGGCAGTGGGTGAAGAAAGCAGAGACGGCCTTTCCTAACTCCATGGCACCTGAGTGAGTTCTTCGCCTGGAAATCCAAATATTGCATCTTTCTGTGGATTTTGTCAGGGCCTTGAAGATGGCAAGCTCTGGCCTCACAGTTTTGTACTTGTGGGTCAGAGGAGATGTGTAGCTGGGGGAATCAGAAGGTTCCAGAAGGTTTGAGAAAAAATCTGGAGGTCCTGTCCTCTGACCCAGAAGTTAATATGTTTCTTACTTACTTACTTACTACCAATCTGGTAGTTGCCAGTTACTCAGCACCTCCTTTGTGCAGTTCACCCATCCACTTAATTCTGAGGGCCTCCTATGTGTCAGGCATTATGCTGGGAGCCATCTGGGCAGGGCTGAGCAGAATGGAGTCCCTGGCATAGTGGGGGTTAGAGGTGCGATGACTGCAGAAAGCAGTGCTGGTAATAAGAGGGAGAAAGCTGTGCTCCCTACGATGCAGTGTGTACCAGTGTCAGATCTATTAGATGGGGTTGGTAGCTTTGCACTTACTTGCTAGGTTTTGGAACTAGGAGGAAGCTATGAGATCGTCTGTTCTCCCCCTTCCCAAGATAGGAAACTGAGGGACAGTGGGAGAATTGATCTCTGCATACAGAGATAAGGCTTGAATGCAGGCTTCCCGATCTCCAGGCCAGATGTTGTTCCTGAATCGAATGGAGTGATGGAGGGGAAGACCCTGGAGTGGACAAGGCATGGCATTAGCCATAATGGTACGTGAGATTGCCTTGCCTTTGACTTCTCCATTGGAGCTTAACTTCTCCCTCGTGGAGGTGGCTTCTGGTTATTTACAAAATTGCTTCATGGAACATCTCCATTGCTGTCCAAATGCAAGGAATGGGTCTTCAAGATGGAAGTCCTGCCATTCAGTGGGGTCGGAGGTGGAATGTATCCTGTGATGTAAAGAGAGCTTTTCTCTCCTTCACCCCTTTCTTCTCTGTGGTCTGGAGACAAGACTTGCTTGTACAGTCTCTTAAAGGCATTTGGTTCTTCCTCATGGCTGTTTCTTCTGTACCCCCACCACATGGCCTTCCACCTTGAATGCCTCTCTTGTCAAGGTGCTCACTACCTCTCTCAGTTGCACTTGTTTCATGGGCAAGAATGTTCCTCTTCATTTTGAGCTCAGAGCTACCTCCCTCTGACCTCTGTCCCCAGGGTCCCAGAACCCTATGCTCCTCTCTGCCCAGGGCCACCATCCTAGAGGCAAGTGCAGGTCTCTGGGCCCTGACTCCCAATCTCTCAGCTGCTACCACACCCTCTCCACCTGGGAAAATACTGTTCACCGATGTCTAAGTGTGTCATTGCCAATGATAATACTGAGGTTCCAAAACCAAGGGCCTTTCTAGGATCGTTTCCTGATTAATTAGGTCAGTGTCTCCAAAATCAATTTCCAGAGAAGTCATGCCGCCTGGTAGTGCTGTTCCCCGCCCAGCTGGGCACAGGAGCCGGCGCGGGTGAGAGGCAATTCCCTGGCCTCTGATGCAGGCCTCGTCTCTACCTGGTAAGAAAGTCATGTTACACCTCTCTTCTGTGATTATCCTGACTTTTTATTTTATCTGCCCCCTCCCCCCCATCTTCCATTAAACCCCCGTAGATCCTGCTTCAAACAGGCAATTAGACTAACAACGTAATTATATCCCTCAATGCTAATTGTAACTGGCTTAGGGGAAAAACAAAGAGAAAAGAGGCTTCAAAATCTCTGGAAGCGAAAAGCCGCTGTTATAATTTCCAGGTATTCCTTGTGCCCATGTTTCTTTGAGAGCCCTGGTTGCTGGCAGGCTGGTGTCTCCACTGGTGTAGCCTTGCCATGGGCCCGTAGCGCCCTTAGGACGCTGCAGGCCTGGCATCTGAGCCTGCCTCGTGGGCACTCTCTGTCCATGTCACCTGCGCTTTCCTGCCTCTCTCTGCTCTGGCTCTGCTGTCTCTTCTCCAGGAGCCATTGTGGGCGCTGAGCAGGGGCCACGTCACAGAGGATAAGGGGTAGTTGAAGCTTTGAAAGACCTAACAAGCCTACAGGTGCAGGTTGTTGCATCGGAGGGGCCTTGAATGGAGGCAGGAAAGCCTGTGAGGAGTATTTTGAGGGAGACCTAGTTCTGACCTGGGGTAAACCTCCTGCCCTGTTGGGGATGGACTAGCTTTGTGACCCCAGGGAGGTCGTTTAGCTTCTTTGAGCCTCTCTTGCTTCCCAGATTAAAGTGAGGGTATTCTATTTACTTTTCTAGGTTGTGGGACAAATCAGAAGTAAACTCTATAAAGGTTCTTGCTCAGTGATTGACATAGGCACCAAAGCAGTATTTCTGAAAAGGAAGCATGTATCAGTGTGACCTGGAGAGTTTTTTCCCTCAAAATACACATACCTGTCTCCCATCAACTCCAGCATTTCCGGAGGTAGGGGACCCAGGCACTTGTCCCTTCTTGGGGTCACAGTAGTACACGGTGGCTTTCCAGGTATCATGACTTTTCCCATGTTTGGAGCCTGTGTCCCTGACTTTGGCCTTATAGCCTCAGGAGAACACGCGTGGTTCTGCACCGCCTTCCTTTCTCTGAGAGTGGAGTTTCCCAGTTTAACTATCGAGCTTGCCAACAACATTTCCCTTGAGCCCCTTCAAAGCTTTGAGTGGAGACTTTCCCATCTTTCAGACAGCGATGAGCTGAGACGCATACTTTCAGCAAATGTTTTCCAGCTTTTGTGGCACCAAGTTTGGGCCATACAGTGCCAGGTATTGCCTGGGAGAGGGCATTTTTATTAAAATTTCCATTAACTTTTTTTTTTTTTTAAGCCAGTGAGCAATTTATAGATTCATTAACTTTTTACTACTTTTGTGAAGCTAGGGAGTGGGGAATAAAGGAAATGAAATATTTGGTCTGCAACAGTTCACTAAAAAATGGTGGCCCTTAAATATGGAGGAGAAGAAGCTGGGTAATCAGGGCTGACCTGAAGAAAGCAGTGTTAGGAAGTGCTGGGATCTTCCAGGATTCAGTACTAGAATATCCAGGCAGGGAGCAACCCTTCCTCCCACTCCATTGAGTAGCTGATTCATCCTTTTGCTTGTGGCCCCTGATTTTATATTCTCCTGGTGGCTTTCTGTCTGTCTACTCTCTGATGACACACTTCCTGCATGGAGCTCACCACCTCTGGGACAGCCCATGACTTTGTGGATAAACTCTAACTCTCTGGATGTATTTCTTTACATTGAGTTGAAATCTGACTCCTTAATGTCTCTCATTTCATTTCCTTTTGGGGGGAAGAGGTATGGTATGGTGGTGGAGTATATGGCTTTAGAGCCAGACAAGCTTGGGTTCAAATCCCGTCCCTGCTGCTTTGTGACTTTGGGTGTGTGGCTTCACCACTCTGAACCTGTTTCTTTATATAATCATATTAGTAATAGGAGCTCTGGGAAGGGATTCAAGAACTCCTGAAAAAGTGTCAATAATCTTCTTTACCTCACACTTAAGTAGGGAGGATAAATCCACATGGTTCACTGGAGATGCTTGACCTCATTCACATTCCCAACTGTGCCATGTGGTTGGAGTGCTCATCTCTAGACATTCTCAATTGGGTTCACTTCCCTCCGTCAGCAGAGCACTGAGGAAAGAACCACAAGCAGGGCACTTGATGTTGGGCAAGTCACTTCACCTCTCAGGACCTCAGTTTTCCCAGTTGTAAAGTCCTAGCTGATGGGGATGTTGAATGAAAATGAACATATTTAATGAGCCCTTTAGAGGAGCTGGCTTCTAGTAGCATCTCAATACATACTAGCCAGTCATATGGCTATTGTGGTTGCAACTACATACAATATAAAAATGTCTGGGGTCTACCCTACTAAAAAGGCAATAGGCTTAGAGGACACCTCTCCCAAGAGAAAATCTTAGTGCTTAAAGGTCATTTAAAGGTCATCTTGTCCAGCTTCCCAGTGGAACATGAGTGACGTGATGGCTTGAGCCATTAGTGGATGGTGTGGACCATGGTGCAGGTTCCCGTAGAGTCATGGGTCTTCAGTCTGGAGTAGTGTGGGATCCAGGGATGTCACCTAGTTCCAATATTTGTCTTTATCAGTGTGCAGCATGAGGATTTTAAATTAGAATGAATTCCTCAAAAGTAGTAATGATAGAAATCTAAGCAGGAAGAAAGTGGGGAAAATAATCATTCATTTTTGAGCCATCCAAGGCCAAGTGCTTTTGGGGATGCTATTTGTGTCCATGTGGTATTTGTTAATATAAATGTTATATGAAGTTATATATATGTAAAGTTTTGATTCATTCTTGTCATTTCACTTTAGCATTTTTCATGCCACCCTCCACCATTCACGAGCATCCATTCTAATGACTGTGTGTGAAATAGGTATTTGTTTACATTGTTGTGCATACAGGTTATTCTCGATTTTTTGTTATAAATAATGCAGTGGACATCTTCGTGCATGAAACCTTTTTGTTCTTTTGTGCAATATTTGTAGAATTTGTTCTCCAAAGTAGAACTGCAGAGTCAACGGATGTGAGAATTGGTAAGGCTGTTGTGATGGTGTCAAGTGGAAATTAGAGAAAGGTGGCAGTAGCTGTGACAGCTGGGACCACCCAGCTGCTTTGGAGATGCTTGTAGAAAAACCCTGCTTGGGAGAGTTGACATGTAGCCACAGCATTGCCTCCTCATCCTATGACTTAGCTGATTTTTGTAACTACTGAACTGAAAGACTTTGGGCCATGCCGCGAAGTGATGACTGGGATATTAATTTTTGCATGCCAGACAGAAAGTATGTATTTAATACCAGTGTTTGCAGAGACCCTCCACCCCAACCACTGGGCATGGCAAAAGAGCAGTGAAGCTAGCACCTGTTAAGGGAACTTACGTATGACCTTGGGCACCATTACTTCCCCTTCTGTGCCTTTCTTTTCCTACTGTATAACAGGCCTTCTGGTTCTTTGATGAGAAAGTACTGTATTTTGTAAACTTAAAAGGATTCACCAACAAAGTAATTCAGGAAGGGAAGTTTGAGCCTATCCGTGAAAGCACAGGGGAGGCCAGTGCTTTCTGAGATTTCTAAGGACCATACAGCTTCTTCAAGTGTCGCCTTTTAACTAAGCCATATGACTCTCTAGAACTTTCCATTTGGAATTAAAGTTAGGCATTTTCTGTGTGCCAGTGCTTTGGTTGTGAAATTGGCTATCTATTGATATGGTGGCGGATTAGCTTTATTTTTAAAATGCGTTTCATGGCAAATGGAGAAACAGTAACGATGGTAACGATGAAGAAAATGGTAGCCGTTACTTACCTTGCACTTACTCTCTGCTAGGCACTATTTTAAGTGCCTCACCTTTTTTTTTTTTCCCTCACTTTTAAAATTTTTTAAATGCCTTACTTTTATTAACTAATTTTATCATTTGGTGATTTCATTATGCCAGCTCATTTCAGGAAAGAGAAGCAAGGCATGGGTCTTGGAAAGGGAGAATGCAAAGGGACGGAGCTTGCTGTTTGTCATCCTTGCCAGTGACTGTGACTTTGGGCAAAGTCATTTAACCTCCACTTCCCCTTTTTTGAAATGGAAATCATGACTCCTGCCTCGTGAAGGGTTAAGTGAAGCAATGAATGTAAAACTCCCATCAATCACTAACCATGTGGGGCATTGATAGAATATGTGATTCCTGCTTTACCCCAGACTCAGGCTTCTGGGAACCTGAATCATCTTCTCCTTTTCAGGATGCTGCGTAGATGCCGTCTGTGTGGCTGGGCTGTCGGGTGAGCACTGGGGACTCCAAAGGCTTGGCCCCTGCCTGGGGAAGATATATGGTCCAGCTGGGAGGGCAGGTCATAAAAAGATGACTGAATGTACCAGATGGTTGATCAATACCGATTGAATGGCTCAGGCAGTAAGTGCCTGGGGGAGGTGGGAATGGAGCCTTAAAGGAAGGGGAAAGGCCTTTCTTTCTTTACAGCATATAATCTGGAATGGAGCCTTCAGCAAAAACCAGGACTAAGAGCTTCACAGGGTTGTATCTGTGCCTCTGTTGGAAGGAACACTCCTCTTGCCTTTTATCTGGTTCAAAAAGCAGCAACAAAAAACTTCCTTTGTGGATTTGGATCCCAAATGTGCTTGAAGGTGGAAAGTTCTAGGGCCCTGGGAGTGTTTGTCTCCCTCAGTCAGCTCAGCTTGCTTCAGACTCTGGTACCTCAGAGCCTCTTCCCTAATCCCCATAAGCGTAGCATATGAAGTCTGGTCAAGCGGTGGTTTCTGGAGTGTCCACTGGACGATGGTTGGGAGCCACTAGCCTTCCACAATACAAGTTCTCTATCAACAGTAGATTCTCAGTAAAGGCTGGAAGTGGAAATATTCTGGAGGGCCAGCCAAGCATCTCACTTGCTGGAGGACTGGGACCAGATCACTAGGCTTCCATTTCTCAGATTTTCAAGTTCCTTTCAGTTCTGAGCTATGATTACCCTGAGTGGTGCAGGGCATGATGGCATTCAAGGGCAGATAGCCCTGGCCTGTGAGAAAGTCACAATCCAAATGGGGAAGCTAGACTCAGATGGACCCCAAACTCCTGGTGAGCTGTGCAGGACACTGTCATCAGATAGCTTCTGTCCTCCAGGAATTTCCCACCTGAGCTGATCAGCTGCTGGTTTGACCTTAGATCCATCCCTCCCTTTGCCTTGCTGTGCTCTGCATCACAAGGAACCCCATTTCCCAGGCTTCCTTGCTCTCTGGCCTTTGAGTAGTTTAGTAGCTAGTAGGATGTATAGACAGGAAGGTGCAAGGAAGGCGGAAGCCTGGGATATTTCTCCCCACTCCTTCACTGCCTCGTGTTATTTCCTGTGTAATTCCAGCCCCCCCCCCCCGGTTCCATTCCCATTGGGCAGCCCCTGCCATTATTTTAGCTCCCCTTGGACAACCCCAACTTCTGGTAACATCATCTTTATCTCTCCAAGCCTAAAGGTGGTAGCAGCAGCTCTCTAATATGCTAATCCCTGGTTCCTGTCTGTCTTCTGTTTGGCTCCTCCCCTCTTTCATCACTTGTATAACCAAATCCCTGTATTAAACCTCCTCCATTTAAAAGACCTAGAGTGACTTCTGTCTTTCTGGCCCAGACCCTGAAGGACTTACCACCCAAATCATCCTCTTGGCATTTGAATGGTCCTTTCAGCCTAAATGTTCCCCTGGAAGCCATTGTAAAGTCATGGCTGTGTTAATGAATTTTGGGTACCAAAGACACCAGATATTTTTTTTCCCTTTCCCCTGCAAATGAAAACAGAATTGTAGAATTATTTCAAAATAGCCTGGCTGTCTAGATTTCTCAGCAGGCGCCCATTGGCATGTGTAAAATTACAATCTTCCTTTCCTTCATGGGCCTCATTTTTTTTTTTTTAATGGATGACTTCTTCCTTTCCAACTGTGAGAGGAACTATTTTGATTTTGCAAAAATTCATGCAGTCATTCTCCCCTCCCCCCATTTGCCTGGGCTTTTGATCTTGTGATATATTTATAGAGATTGTGGTTGGCTGACCAGGAGTTATTTTGCAATGGGAGTTTGTAAGATTTCTACTTTGAGCTTGTGTTCCAGCCTTTTCTTTCTTTAAAAAACTCAAACTCTTTCCTAGAACTCTACTTTGCCCTTCTGTAATTATTTCTCTTTCAATCCCAATGTAAGCCCTGTCTTTTACACATTTTTTTTTTTCCTGTCTGTATTTTGTCTCATGTTTTCTCTTTTTTGGTGTCTCTTTTTTACTTCAGATCTTAAAAGACTATAGCTCCTCCTTCACGTAGGAATGTTTTTGTAATTGTGAATGTGGTGTCTGAAAAGATGGGTGCTTTCGGGGTCAGGAGACCTCAGCTTCTCCATCTGTGAAAGGAGGGAATCTGACTGGATTAGAGGAGCAAGCATAGCTATGGACCCCAGCTATACTGCACTCACTGCAGGCATCAATAATCAATCTCAGCCCTCTTTCCCGCTGAACTCTGATGTGGCCCCAGAATCCTTCTCAACACATTGCTTCAGGCAGCCATTACTCATTGATTAGGATTGGCTCTTGGTAAACCTAAAAGGGTAACTTAAGTAAAACCTGTTGGTCATCCCTGGACTAGGTGATCCCCTAGACCCCACTGGCCATGACGGTTCTCTAGTATCGGCAGTGCAGTTCCTTTACATTTTATACCAGTTGACTTTATTAAGCCCCACCTGTATGCAGCACAGGCCTGGGTGCTGTTGCACCACAGAGGAGCCCTATAAAGCCAGCCGCCCTCGTGGAACATGTAGTTTGGTGGGAAGCAAGGCAGAAAAGAGTAGTGATGTTCCCAGGTGCCCCAGGAGTTGTCCCTGAGCCCTGAGTGGTCAGGGAAGCCTTCCTAGAGCAGGGCCTGGTGTCCAGCTGGTCAGGGCAGAGGCACAAGCAACAGGCTCAGTGAGTTTAGGGACCAGGAGGGATCATCTGGTCAGAATCCTCCACTTTATAGCTAGGGAAACTGAGACTCGGAGGAACAAGGAGGCTTGTTTGAATTTTAATAAATGATAATTTATATAGCTAAAGTTTGCTAAATGACAAATCATAATACATGGTAAGTACTCATTTTACTAATACTTATATAGCACTGACTGTGTGCCAGCCACTATTCTGAAAGCTTTACATAAATGGACTGATTTAGTCCTAAATAATCCTGCAGAGTGGGTACTGTTATTATTCCCCTTCCACAGATGAGGCCCAGAGGGGTTAACCTAGTGTCCTGGCTTGTAAGTGGTAGAGCCGGGATTTGAGCCCAGGCCAGATAGTTCCAGATTCTATGCTGGAAACTGCTCTGCTAAAGAAACACTTCTTCCTGGGTGATGAGAATGTGGGGTTTGCTGATGTATTAATGGACTCACCACCATCAGTGTAATCGTAACGACCTCCCTGAGGTCCATGGCTCTGGGGTATCATTAGCACTGGCTGTGAATGTTACAGATTTTATGCCATTTCATACACAGCAGCTGTGCCATTAGGGGAAACTGAGGTAGAGAAGTGATGTGATTTGGGCAGGGTCACAGAGCTTAGAAATGGCCCAGGCAGAATTTGAACCCAGGTCTGCCTGGCTCCAAATGTGTGAATCGGAAGGCCTCTTTGAGGCTGTCAGTCCAGCAGCCTCATTGGACAGATGGGCAGTCTGAGGGCCAGAGATGGCCTCTCCCAGCAAGTCAGAGGAAGGCCCAGGGTCTCCTGGAATGTGGGGTGCTCACTGCTTCCTGATGAGGCCACCTGGGCTTGCCGGTGTTACCTTGACCCTGTTCCAGGAGTCTCATGTCCTTTATTTCCGTCCCCATGAAGAGATTTAAGGAGCAGCAGTGTTGTACCCTCACTACTTTACTTAAAAATACCTAAGTGGTGATCTAAAAAAAAAGAAAACCCTACTCCCCAATTCTGGAGTTAAACTAATTTGGAACATGCAGCCCTATGTATATTTGTGTGGGCTTTTCCCCCATGAAACAAAAAAGTCCCCCTTCCCCACTTCCTGCTGATCCAAAGTGAATATATTTATCACGTATTTAATGAGTAATCTGAGTTTTGGCTTGGTGCGGCTATACCAGGACATGGTTTATGGCTGATCTGGTTTTAACTCGCTCCAGGCAGTTTTCCCTGGAGTTTTCTGTAAAATCATAAACCTGGAGAGAGAATTTTTGTGGAATCCAGTCACATGACTCACTCTTTTGTAAATTGAGAGATTAACTGGGTGACTGTAAAGAACTGAGACACGTTTCTTTTTTAGAAAGAAAACAAACAGCAGCATTTATACGCCCAGAGGAGCATGTCTGCTTCTGAAGACAGGGACAGCCCCTTGCCAAGGTCACCCTGCCAGACCCTGGAGGCAGGGTGCTGCAGGGTTTGGAAACATGGCCTTGGAGCCCTGCTGCGGCTGGTCCCACTGGTTCCTGCACCCGCCTAGCCTCTGTGTCTCAGGGCTGTTGAGGAGTTAAACGAGAGCCTGCATGGGAGCCCAAGGCTGGCACACAGCAGGCGCTTAATAGACGCTGGCCGTTCCTGTGTTATTCATGGAATCCTTCATGCTGAATTAATACTAGCAGACAATATGTGGGTGCAAAGGCCCAGTTCTGTGCATGCAAACGGCTTAAAACAGACTCTCAGGTGGACACCAGAATCACCCCTATTTTAGAGGGGCCACCTGAGGCCCTAAGAGGTCCGCCTTTCAGGTACCTGGGCTCTTGGCAAGCTCACTTCCCGTTACCACAGCCCCTCCCCCACCTCCTGCCTCACCCTACAGTCCTGGAGCCTGAGCGCTTTCTGACCTGACCGCTGGTCACCAGGAAGGAGACCACCCGAGGGCCTTGGCTGACCCCCGCCCCCCGGACGCTTGCACCTGCTGCCTAGGCAGTCTCGCCGCCTCCACTGTCACCCAGTCCAGCAGCCCCTCTGAAGACGGAATTCTAACCGTGTTACTCCTTTGCTTAAAGCCCCTCATGGTGGGCGAAAGGACTAAGGAAACTTCCCGCACTGTCTCTGCAACTCTTCTGTAAATCTAAAATTTTTTCAATGTAAGATGTTAAAAAACAAATAATAAAACTTGGTGTGCTGGGCCTGGCTCCAGGGAAGCCTCACACCTCTCGATGCACCTCTAGAACCCCTAGTGTTCCGGTCTAGCTGGGGCCCCAGAATCAACACACATCAAAGAACCAGGGAACATTACAGGACCTTTGGGGCTCCCGTGTGACCCAACGTGCTGGGGTGGGAACGAGGCTTGTGGTCCGGGAGGTCAGTCCAGCAGGGCAGCTCAGGTCAGGGACCTGCCCCTTCCTCTCTGAGGCCAGGATTCTCCCCTTCTCCTTTGAAGGGGCTTCATCTCTTATTTCAGCCCTTCCCAGATGCCCTAGGTCTGTGCTGGGCCCCGAGGAGTGAATGGAAAAGATCAGGCCCCCCGCACCAGGCACGCACAGTCTAGGAAGGAGAGGGGCTTCTCAACAGCTACAGCAATTTTTTAAAAATCTTCCTGTATATTGAGCAGCTACTGCGTGCCTGGCTCCCCATGTTACCTTAGCTGATTCTTGCCATTCCTAGAAGCCTTCTTGCCTCCACTGCCTTCCCCCAAACCATCATTCTCTCTTCCCTGGAAGATGACCGTGGTGGCTCTCAGAGGTGCACATGCCTTCCCAGCCCCTCCATAAGGCTTGGGGTAAAGCCCAGACTTATTAGCCTCATTTACAGGGGCTCGGTAATGACCGGCTATTGACAATGCAACAATGGCAATGGCGATGGTGATGATGGCAGTATTAGGCTCCCGCTCCGCTCTGCATGGCTGCCAACCAGAGAGAGGACCCGCCTGCACCTGGAAACTGCAGCGCCCGTGCTGGGTCCGTTCCAAGGAAAACTGATTTATTTCTTGGCACTTGACCTCTGTGAGCAAGAACAGGGTGGGGGAGGGGGGGCGGAAAGAGCATCATAACAGAGAGGAATGAAGACACTGGCCATCTCCCAGGGATGTTCCTTGTAGTTGGATACACGGCTGGTCGATGATGCTATGCCTGGGGCCTCCCTCAAAGAGGTTGCCTGGACCAGGTCAGGGAGTGGTCCTCACACTTCTGCTCCATGGAGCATCCTCGGAAGCCCCGGAGCCAGAGGCTGCCGAGTCCAGGACAGAGCCCAGGGGTCTAGCCAGGAACCTCCGTTTGAGCCTGGGACATCGGGTGGGTGGATCCTTCCTCCAGAGGTGAATCCCTCAGCAACGGCTGTGGTCCTCCACGACTCGGTGAGCTCCAGAGGACACCTTGGTGGATTTCCCCACTGGGCACGAAGGCGCCCTCCTCCATGCTCCCCTGCACCCAGCCTGTGCCAGCTTCGTGTATGTCCACAGTGGACATTCCACGTGTCCAGTAAGCATGAGCTGCTGGCTCGCAGTCCAAGCAGCCAAGCCCCCCTGCAGGCTGGTTGGATTCTGTTGTTAAAGAAGCTGTGGAGCCTGGGCCCTGTCCTCGGAGCACACGTACCAGTAGATGCTTACGCACTGGTTAGCTTTAAGTAGCTAAGCACACGCTGCCTACCTACCCCACTGCTCTGGTTACCGTTGTGTCCCTGGTTACTAGCTGGTGCGTGGCACCTAGTAGGCCCTTAGCATGTAGCGTTCAGGCGCACAAATGAAGAACCAGGTTTAGCTCCTCTTGGCATCAGCCCCCATCTCCCAAGGCCTGCCTCAGAATTACTCATGAACTCTAAATAATTTATTGAAAAATGGCATGTCCTCATCTGAGTTCCAATTCCTTTAACCCAGGGTCTTCTCTGTCAACTCCCACCTACCCTTCAAGCTTGGAACCCAGGGCAGTCAGTGGCTTTCAGTAACCATGTTCAGAAAAAAACAAAACAAAAGGCAAAATTAAAAAGCAAACGATAAATGTGAGAACCATATCACAGAATATGATCTAAAAGGCAAGGTCTAATTAGAGAATTTATCATATATTTAGATTCCTGGGAACAGAACCCTCTTCATAACCTGTAAAGCTATTGTTTGGTGTTGGCACAGTCACCTTCAGTAGATGTTTTTCAGCAGCACCTGGTGTGTAAAAGCGGGGACTGCCGGTACCCAAGTTGGGACCTCCTGGCTGGATAGGTCAGCTCATCTACATTGTTTGGAGCCCAGGCTGTGTGTGGAGAGGAAATGACCAAGGGCTTGGGATGAGAGAGCATGGGTGGGCCCTGGCCACCCCCACTACAGCCATGTGGCCTCCAGCACATCACTTGGGCCCTCTTGGTGCTTGGTTCATTCTTCTTTGTTGAGGGGGATGGTTGAATTGCAGTGTCTCCTTCGCAGGACTGTAGGGGGATCCCATGCACTATGACGAGCTTTAAGTGCCAGGCCAGTGGTTAATATTCTCATGTTCGATTTTTCTTGGTGCTGAGGCCAAACATTTTTGCAGTCTTCCATGACTCCTTTCTTTGTCTCATGCCCCACATCCAATTCACGAGCACATCCTGTTGGTTCTCCCTCCAGATACATTCAGAACCCAACCTCCACGCACCGCCTTCACTGCCTCCGTCTGGTCCAAGCCACCATTGTCTTTGGCCTGGAATACTGAGTAGCCTTTTCCATCATTGCCCCACTGTTCTCAACATAGCAGCCAGAGTGACCCTTTTAAAATGGAAGTGAAATTATGTCACTTTGCCCAAAACCTTCCAGTGACTCCCCAGAGTAAAAGCCAAAATGCTTTGGTGGTCCAGAAGGTTCTGCAGGAGCCAACCTCCTCTTCCTTCTCCTCCTCTCCTCACTCCACTCCAGCTCACTGGCCTCCTTGTTGTTCATTGAACGCTCCAGGCATTCTCCCACCCTAGGGTCCTTGCATGGGCTTTTTGCTCTGCCTTGCACCCTCTTCTCCAACTCCCTCATCTCCGTGTCTGCCTAGTGATGCCTATGCTACCACCCTATTGAAAATGGCAACCCACGGCTCCTTCCTTGCTCCCAGCATTCTTGACTCTTTCATTCTTCTCCATATTTTGTCCCACAGCACTGATTACTTTTCATTCATATATATTCTTATTTCCTTTATTGGTCCCATCTCTCCCCACTTGAGTAAAGTCTCCATAAGGGCAGGGGTACGTACACCTCAACTGCCTGGAACTTGCCTGGTGCATCGAAGGAGCTCAGTAAATACTTGTTGGATGAGTGAATGGCTCTTTCCTGATAGGAGTCTTGTATGTCAATGGGAAAGACAGAAAGTTACAAGTTAAATTTGGGGGAATCTACTGGTTGTTGGAAAGGAAAAACATGTAAAATGAGGCTTGAGCTGTTTCAGACCCATTTTGTCCTCCTTTCCTTAGAACATATTAGGGAACGTAGACATCCTTTGGGTAGGTCTCAGGGTTCTGGCAGGTGATTCTCGCAGGTGCGGTGCCCCTTGCAGCCCCTAGGTTGAGTGCACCTCGTTACACCTTACACTGAGGGGGCTGGTGCTGGGCATCTTTCTGCACGTCAATTGTGTGAGCTGGTACATCAGAGTATTTAATATTCATATTAACACATGCATATTTATACAATGTATATGCTAAATATGCATGCACACACATATTATGGAATAATATGCATTAGGTGCTTGTGAATATAACATTCATATGAATTGGTAAAAAAAGAATGCAAGACCTCAGAGGCATTTATCTCCATTTTCTCCCAGATTCACATTCATTTTCCCCTTCCATAAAAGTGGAGAGAAGCAGGAGAAGCAGGGAATATTGGGGATTTTGGAATTGTCCACCGGTAGAGTAGATGTGGTCCACCCAGAGCCTAATAAGGCAGTGCTTTGTCTGTAGTGGTCTTTGAAGAAATATCTGTTGAACAAATGAAGGAGTGATTGGGTATTTAAGGCCAATTATTATCTTTTTTAAATCCAAGTATAATTGCTGGTGCAGTTTGTCATCCATCTAAGCAACACCATTATATTTCCTCCAAAATAATAATAAGTAACAAATTAAACCTCTTTGGTGAATATTTGCCTCATGCAGGCACCAGGCTGGGTGCTGAAGATATGGTCGTGTGTGGGATGCGGTCTTTGCGTAGAAGGAGCACCCTGCCTCGGGAGACAGGCACCCCAGGACCTGTGGTCCCCGTGCCATACAGTTGGTGAAAGGCACTGAAGGCGTTTGTGCATTGTTGGGAGAACAGCGAACAGGGGTGAATCTGATGGGGGTGGGGGGGTCATTGAAGTCTCCTGAGAGGAAGCCATTTTTGAGTTGCGCCCTCTGTGATGAGGTTGGGGTGGGGGAGGGTAAAGGCACGAGCCTAATTATCCCACCACAGAAATGTAAGGCACCAGGTCTGTCTTGAGCTTGTCTGGTGGAAGCGCCATCTTGATATTGCCCCCTCCAAGCTGGTGCCCCCAGCATTCTCACCCCACGTTTGTGGTGGCACCTCAGCCTCCCTCGACCTCTGGCTTGGCTCTCTTATCGCAGAAAGGCATTTCATTCTTCGAGATCAGGCAGCCAGGACCCAAAGAGCTGTTTTTCCTCCATTGTGCAAGCATGACAAATCATTAATTTTTGATTGATTTGCTTAGAATTATGGGCGCCCCAGCATTCTTTCCGCCGCTGAACAGCTGTATAACAAATGAATATATCAGTGTGCACAAAAGATTGGAGATCTAAGAGAAGCAATTACATTGGCCACCCTCCCCCACCCTCACCCCTTCCCGGGCAATGAAGGGAGGAAATTTTTACCAGAAATTCCTCAAGTGGCTTAAAAAAAAAAAAAAAGCCTTTTTATAATTGAATTAAATCTTTATCTCTTCATCGTTTTCAGCAGATTTCCAAACACACACCAGTTCCCCACGCTCTGTTCCATCTATCCAGGAGGAATCTTTAATAATGAAATTTCAACTGGTGAATTAAAACCAAAATGGAAAAAAGGAAAAAAAAAAAAAAAAGCAAATTCTGCCCCTCCTTTTTTCTTTTTTTTGGTTGCTGCTATTCCTTTAAGATTTTGGAACCGTACCAGTGCACTAAATGTGACCTCCATAACTTTTAAATTAAGAATTTATGCTGGCTTGAAATTTATGAAATATTTCAGCATGAAAGAAAGCCTTTTTCCCTCAGGAAAATTGAGCAATAAATCACAGCACTGTGGATTTACTGCCCTAGAGCCAGAGAGAGATAGGATTTTTTTTTTTTTTTTGCTTCATTCTGAAAAAAAAAAAATGTAATCATATAAGACAGCTTAGCTGCTATCCTCCCACTCTCTAGAATTTTTAATTTCAGCTGTTTCTGCTTGGATTTATTTCCAATATTCCTGCTCGGCTTTTCAATTTCCTCAGTTATTAAATTTTAATTCAGTGCATTAGCATTTAAATTAAAAAAGGGTTTATTTTATCGAAATCGTTGGCCAGCCCCCATCCCGTAGCACACGAATTGCCTGTTTCTGCCATTTGCACAAAATGTGAAATGCAGCTAATGTCTTACAACTTACATTTGCACAAATTTAGAAATAAAATTTCTGGGTTTGGAATAATATTTTCTTTCCAAGAAAACCCTTAATAATAGAATGGAAAAGAACAACTTAACATTCATTTGGGAGGGAAGAGGAGGGTTGAATGAAACCAAAAATTGTCTTGCCTGGGTCCTGAGGAGTAGCTGGTGTCTAAGGAATGGATGAGGCTGGAAACAGGGCCAGGTACCTCATGAGGGACTAGGGGGCCTTTACCCCCAACTAAGCAAGAGTGGGAAGGAGGGTCTCATGGGTCCTCTGTCCTCCATCATATTTCATTTCCCATAGAGGGCTCTGGTTAAGGTTGGGTCAGCTCAACACAGATTGGCAGAGGTGGAAGGGAGGGGAGGCATGATCTGATTTTCTGATTTAGCCAACACTCCCCACCGCCGCCCTCTCCCCAGTTGTTACTTCTGGAGAACCTCAGGCCCAAGGAAAGGATAGAGCTCTTCTAAGGGTCAAGGTGAGACCCAGAGAGAGTGAGGTTGAGAAGCTACATTCTTTAGGAGAACATAGTCCAGTGGCAACGATGATCAGACAGCAGCAGTAGCAGCAGCAGTTGGAGTTTCCATTACTTAAATTACTTCCTGGGCCTGGCGTGGACTAAGTACTTTACCTATGTTATCGTTTTCCACGTCATTCTCACTGGCCCCTTGGAGAAGGCCTCGGGTCGTGGTGGTTTGATGGATGCCCATGAGAGGCCGACTTGCAGCATTGGATTCTGGTCAGGCCCTGAGATGTGTTGGGAAGATCCTTGGTCCAAGGCCCCCTCTGCTACTCGCCCCTTTGCTCTGTTGCCTCGTGAGACACTCTGTTTTTCTGTGCCTCAGTTTCTTTGACCCATAAATGGTGGCCTAGGGTTGTTAATGATCGTTATAATTATTACAGCTGAGCCCAGGCTTATCTTATTTAAGTTATCTTATTAAAGATGCCCATTTTGCAGATGACGAAACTGAGGCCTTGAGGACTTGTCTGAGATCACACAGCTAGAAAATGGCAGACATGGAACTCAGACTCAGATAGCTTGATGCTAAACCCTGTACTCTTAAACTGCAGTTCAAATTGAGAAACAGGTCGTGTTCTACTGCATGAAGATGAGTGGATTTAGGTTGAATCATATGAAATTGTTGACCTAGGAAAATGGTACTCTCACCTTAATTCGAACAGAAGGGATTGCTATCATGTATGTGTGAGGACACAGGGAACACTGGCCTGGTATCACGTGAACTCTGCAGATGGAGCTCCAGCATTGGGGCTTTGGCTAGAGTTGGGAGGGGTGAGGGGCTGTCCCTTGTCCATATAGTGGGGCTGGACCCCGCTGGACACTCTTGAGTCTGCCAGACCTAAACACTGCAATTGACATGAGCAGTCACATTAACACGTGCTGCTGTGGATAGCTCACTGAAGTCCATCGATGATCATCAGTATGCCTACCGGGTCTTTCCCATACCTGCTGATAAACAGACCTTTCACACCCAGCCGTGGTAGCACTCCTCCCTCCAGCGTTTCCACTTCCCCAGCACCACCTCCTTAGTCTCTGCCAAATGAGTTCTTTGAATATTTGAATAGTTTCAGCCTTTTGTCTCTGCTTCGTAAAAATGGGTGGAAAACAAATATGAATGTTGATACTAGCCAGAAGCAGCTCAAATATCATAAACGTAAATAAAAGGGAAATGAAGATGCAGATTATTAAGTGTGCAGAAAACAGAGACTCTTTACCCCCACGGCCCCCCACATGTTTACTGGACTGGAGCGGCTCAATTCTGTGTGAATTTGTGAAGGAAAAGGAAGACAAATTCAAAGTTAAAAAATATACATGGAAATGCTATAAATATACGCCCAGAATTAAGTCTGAAAGATGAGAGGTCATTGGGGATTTCACAATATTTTTAAGCTTGCCGGGGCAGAATCCCCTCCCCCCTGCCACTACTGCTGCTTATGATATGAACATTACAACAGCTTCTGCCCCGCTCTCCATACAAATTTTGAGGAATGCAAGATGTCGGAAGGAGGCTGTAATTGATCTTGCTCTTTTGCTCCCAGTGAAATGATATGCAAACCATTTTCACTTTCTTGTTTCTTCCGCTGAAATAATACACCTACCTGCCATTAATTTCTCCCTCCCAGACTCACGTTTCTACCTCCCCATTTGTTCTTAACCTTTCTGTTTTCTGTGTGTGGGAAACCAGGTCTGTGTGGTTTCACCCCTTTTCCTGATTGGTTCCCCTGAATGTTGAGGGAGATACAATATTCCAGAGCTGAGGAAGGCAGGTTTTGGAGTGACCCTGGACCTGGGTTTGTAGCCTTGGGATTTTTGATAAAAGACTAAAACTGATCCTCTATGTCCTTATCTGTAAAATGGGGACATTGGTGGGAGAGGGGAACCTACTGTGAGGATTAAATGAGATCAGGCATTTAATGTCCATACCCTAGTGCTTGACGTGAAGTTAACCTGGGGAGCGAGTACAGATGCTGCAGCGACTCCTGTGCAGGCAGGCTGGGTGTGAGGCAAGGGGGAGGGAGGAGTGCGGACTCAGGAGACCCTGTGGCATGTCAGCACTCACTGGCTGTCACATGTAGAACTGAGTGTTGCCAGGTTATCCAGTTTGCTAAGAGAAATTGGAAATCTGGCGTTATTTTGGTGAAATTCCTTAATTTTTATTTAACTAAACTCTGTTTATTTTAGTTCATTTGTATCAAAGTCTGCCATCTGGGTTTGCCGCTTTGCAACCTCTAATAAGCACTCCTTAAAAGGTAGCTGCTGCTGCTTTTATTTTGGTGCTTTAATCCCTTATCTACCGTCCTGAAATTCAAAAAGCTTGAAAACCAAAAGATTTTTTAGCGCTGATTTAAGGCCGCAGAACTTGACCTGAATGGAGCTGAGCCTAGTTGTAGTGTTTATTTATCCTATATAAGATTGACTCTTCATAGCCTTCACTACAGAAGTACTAATGTGCTTGATTACTGGGGACTCCCCAGACCCTGCCAGGGCTGTTTCAAAATATTGAACATATGTACTACATTACCTTTTTAAAATCAGAAAAATTCTGAGTTTGGAAACACATGTGACCCCAGGGTTTTGAACTTGCAGTATTCTGACAACGATTACTATTATTATAAATTGTTTGACACAGCAAGGAAATGCATCTTCAACCAGTGATGATGAAGATCCTAGTTGCTCTCCTGTGTCTGAAGTTTGCTTCGGCCTCTGCATCGAGGGTCCTGTGCCACCCCCACCCCCCGCCCCAGCACTGGCCTAGGAGCCAATATCTCAGCTGTTTGTCATTAGTCCTCATGAGACTTCAGGCAGCTCCCTCTTTACCCAAAGCCTCAGTCTCTCCATCTGAACCAGAATTGTATGATTTCTGAAAATTTCATTTGGTCAACAGTACCTCCCCATCTCCCCACCCCCAAATAAAAGAGATTAAGAATCAGTGCTCTCTTGCCTTCCCCTGTTCATTGGGTTGGGGGACAGAATATTTTAACATAATAGGATTCTACCACCACCACCCCCTCAATTGGAAGGAATAAATCTGCAGCTACTGTTTTATTGGAAATCCCAGATGAAAATAAAAATGGTGCAATTCAATCTCAAATTTAGCTGGTTACTTACTTTTTGCCGAGTCCCCAGGGCTCTGCAATTGCTGGGTGTGTGTTGGCAGTGGGTGCTCAGGCAGAATTTAAAGGGCCAACCGAATAAGAGGGTGCCCTGATGACTCCCTCTTATCACTGGGGACAGATTTTCCCAGTCTGGAGGAATTGGGGGTGGGGGTGGGGGTATGTGGCCAGTGGGAATGTGGTGAGAGTCGTAGGGTGTAGAATTTGTCTTCTCACTTGGCTGATGTGTGCTTTGGGGTTTTCTTTTGCAGGCTGACGGAGCCAGTGCAGCTGGAAGGAAAAGCACGGCAGGCAGGTAAGTTCCCCTTCTCTATCTCCCCATATACCTCCCATATACCTCCACCACCATGTTTTGGTCCCCACCCATCTGAAAGGATGGATGGGCCAGGCTAGCTCCCCTTGCTGAGAATCCCTATGTACCTGGAGGACATGAGGTCTTGGGCAATGTTTTCCAGCCCTCCTGGCACCCTCTGTGGGCACCTGAGACCCGAAGCAGAGGATGATTCATTGCTGAACAGGCTATTAATGCTCAAGTTGGGGCTGTCTTAGGGCTGAAACATAAGACCCTGAACCGAAAGACTCAGGTTTGAATCCCAGCTCTGCTGTGGCATTGTAGACTCCAGGGGGCGCCAGCCTCATGGTCTTCTGGAATTCAGTGTGAATGGGGCCTCCCAGAGTCGTGGAACTTGTGGGGTCCTTGCTGGGTGAGTGCAAGATCGTCAGCTTCTCTCTGCCTCCTTTTCCTCTTCTCTGAATTTGGAATAACCTCCGTTCCTAGCTTGAAAAGAGCTATTGTGAGGATTAAATGAGATGACTCTTGTAAAACGTTTAGCGCAGGGATTTTTTTCTTAGAGCTGTTTGGGGATGAGTGTGACAAATTTACCAAAGATTAGTTGGAACAGTAATAGGAATTTTCATGATCATATACCTTTGAAGTCCAGGTGGAATTTCTCTCCTCCCTCTCTTCCTCCTCCTCACCCTCTCCCACCAACTCTGCTTGTCTATGTGTTGACTTCATTTTTCAGCAGGCAGAGATGGTCTTGGTAATACCAGGCATACGCAGTCCTGTTGCTAGTGATCTCAGCCAATGAGAATGCCTCTTCCTTCATAGCTTAAGCAAAAGTCCCAGGGATGACTTTCATTGGCCCACCAAGGGTCATGTGCTCATCTCCTGAACCAGTCACTCTTCCTGGGGGAGAGGGGGATGGAATACTCTGATTAGCCAGGTGGGGCTGATGTCATCACCCATGAAGCTGGCGGTGGAGGGAAGGGAGGTGATTCTCAGAGGAAAGGTGGGATGTCCTTACCAAAGAAGGGAGAAAGAGCAGACTGGCCCCAGGAGGGCATGGCTCCCTGAGACATGCATATACATAAAGTCTGGAATAAGCTCCAGGGTCATGTAGTAGCGCTGGGCTCCGGCCGTGAATGTCAAGCAGAGGAGTTTAGCCCTGGGCATACCAGTTCTGTCAAATTTTAATAGATTTTCTGGTGGGGGAAAATGGGTTCTATGACCAAATAAGTTTGGAGGACAATGAGTTAACAAAGTCAAACAGGTTTCTTTGCTATGGGACTTTTCAGAGTCTTTAATGTGCTAATGCACGGGTTTGGGAATATCCTAGAGAAAGATGGGAACGCCATGTTTCTCAAACTTACTTAACCAAGGAACCCTTTTATTGAAGTTGATCTCATGGAATGAGTGTTCTTTAAAACATACTTTAGGAAACCAAGGGGAGCTGTTGAAGTTCTTGGAGCCGAGGAGAAATGTGAACACCTTCGTGCTTCAGGAAGCTCACCCTGGCAGCTTTTTGCAGGGCAGGTTGGAGGGGCAGGATGGAGGCAACTAGAGCAAGCTGGAGGTCACCGTGAGCCCTGCAGCCCGACACAGCCTGGCCCCATCCTTCTCTCTGGCCTCATCACATATCAGTCTCCCCCTTGTCACTCTGTTTTAGCCGCCCCGACCTTCTCTCTAAACCGAGGATCTGAGGGCCAGATAGTAACATCTCAACTCTGCCATTGTCATGTGAAAGCAGCCATCCATAGGCAGCAGGTAAATACAGAGATGGCTGTAGTTTGGCAGCCCCTGGCCTAAACTGACTCCTGCCTGAGGTCCTTTGCAGCTGCTACTCCCTTTGCCTGGAATGTTCTTTCCTCTGATCTTTCACGCTTGGGATTGTTTCATCATTCAGGTCTCAGATGGGGCATCACCTCAGAGTAGCTTTCCCTGACGCCCCCATTCATGATTGATGCCCCTGTTACCCTCCACCCCAGCCTGAGGCCTGTGTCCTTTAGAGCCTGTTTATACTCTTTTTTTTTTTTTTTTTTTACCGGGAGGTACCGGGGATCGAACCCCGGTCTCTCTATATGGTAGACGGACGCCGAACCTCTTGAGCCACATCCGTTTCCCTGTTTATACTCTTTAATTATTCCATTTATTTGCCCTTTTTTTCTGTCTCTCTCCTAGAGTGTCAGCTCCATAAGGGACTGTGTCTGTCTTGTTTTCTGCTGTGGTCCTAGCAGGTGCTCAGTAAATGCTTATGGGATGCATACAGCAAAGGGGATGGGAGAAGAAGTGGGAATGACCTGGCAGCAGAGGGTGTGGGCTGGCATGGGGGAGCATAGCCCAGAGACAGCTGAGGGGAACGGCCTGGCTTGGACCTATGGATGCCAGCAGTGACCCCTGTGGCCAGCAGCGGCCAAGCACCTTGTGGCTCTCTCCTGGGCCCCTGGTAGCAGGATTTTGCATAAGAAGAGTATAAGATGCTAGAGCAGGAGTCCCAAGATCACGCCCAGTCTGAGAGGAGTCACTGGGAGGACTCACAGGACTCGGCATATAGTTGTACTCACGGCTAAGATTTATTACAGCAAAAGGACATGAAGCAAAATCAGCAAAGGGAAATGCCACACAGGGTGAAGTCCAGGAGAGACCAGGCACAAGCTTCCACACAGGACGCGCTTCCACACAGGACACGCTTAACTCTCAAGCTGCGAGCTGGGCACATGTGGTAAAATGTCTAGTCGGGAAGCTCATTAGACGCTCATTAGTGCCTCAGTTTTTATGGGGGCTGGTCACATAGGCACCCTCTGCTCAGCGCATTACAACATTCCAGACTCCCAGAAGGAAAGCGGGTGTTCAGCAAAACCGTGTTGTGCAGCAGTTTGAGCACAGTGAGCCTCACGTATCATTTAGTGGGTGGGAAGCCTCCCAATCCAAGTTCCCCAGTGTCACGCAGGGGCCAATCTCGCAAGCAGCCTTTCTGTCAGCAGTCAGGCCTGCTACGTTAACTCCTTTCTGCGCAGATGTTGTGGGGCGGTGGGGGTCTTGACTGGCAGTGCTGGGAAATGCTTCCTGGATCAGAGCGCCTGCCTCAGAAAGGGTCTCAGAGTTGGTCTACTCCCACCCTCTCGTACAGATGAGGAGACCGAGGCCTCTGGGGGACGGCCCCTGCTCAGGGTCACACGATGAGTGAGTGCCTGGGTCAGGTCTTGAACCTGCCAGAGCCAGGTGTTTTTTTCTGCTCATCGATGCCGTGCTTGAGTGATGGTCTAGTAAGCCTCCCCGGCCTTCCTCCCACGATTTTGAGCTCCTACTAGGTTAGGCCCAGTGCTGTGAGCTATAAACCCAGATGGATTAGATGTTGATTTGTTTACCCAACAGACATTGGAGTGTCTGCTCCGTGGCTCCAGCAGTGAGCAGAGACACAAAGCTCCATGCCCTCCTCATCCCTCTCACGTAGTTGTGGTCCTTTCCCTCGCTCCCCACGTACGGATCTCTCCCCAGCCTGTATCTCTACCTGGTGATTGGCCAGGGGACAGCAGGTAGGTTTCCTGTAGTGGTACTGGCTGCCTCTAATTTAGGATTAGCAGCCCAAGGCTACCCTTAGAGGGAGAAGAACCCTGGGAGCGATTAGAGATGCCTGTCCCAGTCGGGAGGGGACGGGTAGCTTGTGCGCCATCTCTTTACCCTCCCCAGCTAGCCTTGCCTTGAATATACTCAGTGATGAAGCTCCATGTTATTACTCCTGTGACAGAATATAGACCAAGAACAGTCAGCCCAAACCTTAGGGCTGCGTGTGACCTTAGGGTCATGTGTAACATGAAGCATAAAGAAAGTTTTGAATATTGACTACCATGTCTGATCAACACCTTCATGCCAGGCTCTGAGCTTAAGTAATTTACACATATTTATTATTAATTTATTTGATCTTTATAACAACCCTGTGAGGGAAGTACTTTTATTATTCCCATTTTAAGGATGAGGAAGCCGAGGCACAGAGGTTTACAGGCCTAACCACGCAGTTGTAGGAATCCAGCAGCAGAGCCAGGACATCTGCCCAGATCTGATGTTTCTGAAGTGTGTATGCCTAACCATTGCGCTCTCCTGCTTCTCCGCGTGACCTGATCAGTTAAGCAAGATACAGGTGCCTGTTAACAGGCCAGGGAGCAGGCAGTCAGCTGTGGGATGAGGATGTCAAAAAGGCAGGGTCCCCAGAGGGGCTCACAAGTGAGTTTATGTTGATTTGGTGCTTAAAACCAACAGGACATCCTTGGAAAGAGCAAAGCAGTATTATTTCATAGTGACCCAGTGTCCAGTCTAAGAAGTCAGTTGTGTGTTCAGTGTCAGGAAAATATTAGTGTCAGCCTGTGCTGATGCCACCAATGAATTTACCCTGACCCTTGGGTTTGATTGGCCAGGTGGGGTTAGAGTTGTAGATACTTTGCAGTGTTGGAGCTCGTTTAGTCAC
Source organism: Tolypeutes matacus (assembly GCA_026826555.1). Classification (NCBI taxonomy): domain Eukaryota; kingdom Metazoa; phylum Chordata; class Mammalia; order Cingulata; family Chlamyphoridae; genus Tolypeutes; species Tolypeutes matacus. Next base: position 1,184,403 of record JAKSZT010021121.1, read on the forward strand.
TCCTCCAGATGGGGAAACAAACATCCTGATAGTCCCTTAGAGTTAGGCTGGATGGCCTTGGTCAGGAGGGACCTCAGAGGACCCCCCGGCCACCTGATGGGGGCCTCTCTCCCAGCCCTACCACAGCATGCTCTTTTATTACCCCAAGGCCCGCTTTCCTCCCTGCACCTTCCTTTTGGCCCAGAACACATGATCTTGTTACTTCTCCAGACGGCCTCTGGCTAAACCCCAAAACCAACAGCATGGGCTGCTAAGGAATTAGTGTTAAATTGAGGGGGACAAGGAGAGGTGGGGTTTCTGATCCTAAGAAACATCTGAGTTTGGTTTGTTTACTTCCCTGTAACCCAACCTGGGTTGCTTTTACAAGACCAGTGATCCCAGCACTTGAGATTATTGGTGATCTGCTAGGCAGGTCACAGATCACGTAGCACAAATGCACCCAAACCTCACTTATCCTCAGAAGAATGGGGGCCGTGGGGCCTGACTATAGGCAGTTCGTAAGGAAATGCAGTTGTTAGGATCAAGCAAATGTAGCTACAGGAACTAGCCTAGCATCCTACTAGATCAGTTGGAATGAAGAATTCGGCCTTTTTTAGTCAGTTGAAGTTTTTCAGTGCCGGAAGGGCTCTGTAGATGTAATCTAGTCCAACCCTATCGTTTTGGAGATAAGGAAAACAGGATAGAAGCGGTGAAGGGGCTTATTTGTTCACTGTGTGTACCAGTGTCCTAACAAGCATACAAGATCTTGTAGACAGGGAGGTTGGGGAGTAGAAATTCATAAGACCAACCTCATTCATTCATTCTACAAATACTGAGTGCCCACTGTGTGCCGACTCCTGTCCTGGGGCGTGGAGATATAGTGGCGAACAAACTAGACAGCATCCCTGTCCCTGTGGAGCTGGCATTCTCGTGGGAATGGAGGGACTATAATAAGTAAGTAAAATATTTGAAATGTCAGGTGCTAAAATGTGCTATGGGGATAAAAGCAGAGAGGGGTGTTGCCTTTTAAATTTGAGCCGTCAGGAAAAGCATGACCTTCTTGAGAAGGTAACACTTGAACAAGGATCTGAAGGAGGTGAGGACCTGAACCAGGCAGTCTTCTGGGGGAAGCTTATTCCAGGCAAGGGAGCAGCAGGTGCAAAAGCCCTGGGGCCAGAGCATGTAATCGCCTTGAAGCAACATCAGGAGGCCAGTATGACAGTGTAGGGCCTTGGAGGCTGTTGTGATGACTTTGGCTGTTACTCTGCCTAAGAAGGGTAGCCCTTGGAGATTTTGAGCAGAGGAGTGACATGGTATGACTTAGGTTTTTAAAAAGGCTCATTCTGTCTACCAGGGGGAGAGTAAACTTCAGGGGGTGGGGCAAGAAGAGAAATGTTCTAAGAGTTCAGGACAGGCAGGACTGTAGAAAGTGAACTGGGAAGTGAGTTTCTGCAAGGACATTTTTTAGGCCTGGGGAATCCAGTTCAGCAAAGCAGCATGTGAGTCCTGCATCCAAATCAGCCCAGCTTTCTGCTTGGACCTGGGAAAGCCCCATAATTCCTGTGGCTCCCACTCTCCAGGCGCACCCTGCATCCCCCAGGACCAGGCAGCTTGGTACCTGGTGGGAGGGCCCAGACCGCTGGGTGTGGACCCTGGAGCTGTCCACTGCCTGGCTGTGGGACCTCGGGCTAGTCCCTTAGTCTCCCGGCACTCCAGCTTCCTCGCCTGTGAGTGAGGGTAATCTTAGTACCTCCTTCTCAGTGTTGTCAGTGAGGCTGGAATGTAATCATCTGTGTATACCCTTAGCACAGAGCCTGGCCCATAGTAGGTGTTCAGTAAACACTCAGTTTTTATCCCCACCATCACCACCACGGTGGATTTCCATCCCTAGAAGGAGATGGCAGCAGGATGGCAATTGATTTCTCATAGAACCTGGGCGTCGGAGAGAGGACGGGAGGGAGGGGTGAGGGTGTGGAAGGAGCTAATATTTGTTGAGTGCCTACCACAACACCCTTACTGTGTCTTGCTGTTTATACACATCTCATTAGAACCTACTGGCAGCCTTCCGAGGTAGCCATTGATACCCTTCTTTTTCAGAGGGATAAACTTGCCAAGGTCACCCAGATGGCTTTGGACCTGGCTGAGTCTTGCCCTTTAAGCCAGGCTTTTTCATCAATGGAATATGTGTGCGCTCAGATAACCACATGTGCAAGTTGCAGAATGATTTTTTAAGTAATACCTTCTTGCTGTAACATGTTGCTTTTCAGCAGTAGAATTAAAGGAGCCCCAAACAAAGTAACTTCATTTGCACAAAAATTCACAGCACTAGGCCTAATGCTAGTCAGCGACCAGCGTGGTTTCAGCAGAACAAATGACTCGAGCTCTGGATGTGTTTTAGTCAGGATGCATCTTCGTCTTGACTCTAGGCTTATGTCCCCGTGATTGGAGCTCAGCGTTGATTTCCTGAAATGTATATTCTCACCCTGCCAAGCTTTGGGCAAAGTTTAGCCACAAATTCATAAATCGAAGGCTGCCTTGGGGGGTTCATTTATTCATTCCGAAAGGGCCATTTGCTTTTTGGTGGACACAGTTCACATTCCACTTAATCAGTTACTCTTAAACCGATACTTTGAAAATAGTGCAGATTCCCGGCGATTCAGACGCGCCCTTAGGTTTGCCCTCTGGAGACAGCCACAGAAATGCAAACTACAGTTCACCCGCATCAAACTCCAGCAACCATTTTTGTCAAATGGCGCCATCGTTCTCGAGCTTGAGCTGGTCCTGCAAAAGGAAATGAATGGGGTCTCGGGACCTCCGCTCGGCCCACCTACCCAGCACAAGCCTCCCACCTGCACACCTTGAGCACATTGAGAAAACTCTGCCTCGGAACCTGCAGTTTTCAAATCAGAGCATTCAGGAGTCTTGACTGTCCTGAAGAAGCACAGGCTTGAGAAGAGTAACCCTGGGCCGACCTGCCCCGGTCACTTCTTGAGGCCTTTCATGACAAAGGCCCTGGACTGGAGGAAGCAGCTCAGGAAACTTCCACGTTTCACCATCTATTTGGCTCTACCAACAGAAGAGAAAATCCTCCCTGACGGCCTCGACTTCCTCCCGAGTCAGTGACAAACGTGGTGGTTGGAGATGCCGGCACACCCCACCCTGTCTTCCCTGCCATCCCACCTCCGTGGCCTGCGCTGTGTCCCCCAGCTCTCCTCGCCGTCACTGCTGCACGGAGGGTGGCCTTTTGCTTTCACAGGGGCTAAAGCATCCTATTTTCACTTACAGGGACTCCGTTGGTAGCCTAAGAACTCATCTTGTTCATAGTTTGGCCAAACTTTTCACAATTTTAACCATCAAATGCTTGGTAGGGGTGGAAGACAAGAACTAGTGTTTGTCGAGTCCCGACTCCTCTGCCTGGTGCCTTGCCGGGCGTCTTACATGCATCTGTCTCCTTTTTTCTTCAAAACGGCCCATAGAGGGTTAGTGCCGACACCCCCGATTTACACAAGGAAAGCGAGATGTGGGCAGATGAGGTGGCAGCTGGCAGCAGTCCATGCGTCTAGTTGACCTTCCCCAAACACCTAGGAGGACCGTCCCACGTGGCTAGGGGGCTTGTTTATGTGTCCACGGCCGGCGTGGCTCTAGGCAGCAAGGAGCCAGGGCTGGATGTCCAGCCACGGGTTGTGGATGGAGCTGCCTGTGTATTAGAAAGCTCCTTCTGTCATCCGCTGCTCTGGAGGGCCCACGGGCAGAGAGTGGAAGAGACGAGGCCCAGGTATGGTATCAGGAGGGGACCAGCATGGTGGAGGGATGCCAAAGCTTTATGAGAAGGGGGCAGCGTGGGGCATGTGCTGGGCGGGAGTTTGGAGCAGGGGCATTCCTGTGGCTAAGCTTCTTTCCCCTTCATTCCAAGGGGAAAGTGGCTGGAGGGTGGGGCCCAGGCCTGGGCTTCGGAAAGCAAGGGGAAGGGATAGTTGCCTACATCACCGTTTTGGCAGGAAGCCACGTTGGCAGAGAGAAGTGGTGTGTTTATCCAGCATGGACTTGGCGACGACCTCTCTCTGTAGCTGTTGAGTTACCTGCCCTCTGGGGTCTACAAGGGACCGAGGGTGTCTCCCCAGGACAGCGAGCACAGGCCTTCAGTGGCGTCCCGTTCTCTGCCCGTTGAGGGACTCTGTCTGGCAGGGTGAGAGTTCCAGGGTCTGCAGTGGCCCCAGCGTCTGTATGAGGTGGGGTTCTCAGGGCAGTGCGTGTCGCTAAAGAGTGAGAATTGTGCCACTGCCAGACCCCTTAGATAACAAAGGAAACTTGTCAGATTAAAGTGCTCTTGACCATAATTCTTTTTTTTTTAAAGATTTATTTTTATTTATTTCTCCCACCCCCGCCCCATTGTTTTTGTGCTCACTGTCTGCTCTCTGTGTGTTCTTCTATGTCTGCTTGTCTTCTCTTTAGGTGGCACTGGGAACTGATCTAGGGACCTTTCAGAGTGGGAGAGAGGTGCTCAATCTCCTGCGCCACCTCAGCTCCCTGGTCTGCTGCGTCTCTTATTGTCTCTCCTCTGTGTCTCTTTTTGTTGTGTCATCTTGGAGCACCAGCTCTCTGCGCGGGCCAGCACTCCGTATGAACCAGCTCGCTGCGCGGGCCAGCTTACCTTTTACCAGGAGACCCAGGGAATCGAACCCTGGACCTCCTGTATGGTAGGCGGGAGCCCACTTGCTTGAGCCACATCTGATTCCTGACCATAATTCTTTTTAATGACCTGAGCCAACCTTTCATGTGCAAAGACACCTGCAAAAGAAGTTCCCGATTTTAACCAGGAATGCCCCACCCTGCCAAACTCTGGAGTTTATGACAAGACTCTTGCTTTTCCCTACTTTGTTTAAATGGACCAGGGAATTAACTCTTAATATTTGAATCTTAACACCATAATTCTGAACTGCAATATTACTCAGCATTGTGGCTGACTGACACTGTACATTGAAGAAAATTAAGTGCATAAGAATTATCTTAAACTAGCGATAGATTTATGCATTGTAGATTATTTTGAATTTCTAAACTGTTAAGAGTTGTTTAATAGATGAATAGTTTTAATCTATTAATCTAGTCTTTTTTGCTTGACTATTTTTTAAAATACATCAGTGATTCATGACAGAAATGGACATGCAGATAATTTTTAAAATAATTTACCCCCTCCTTGTTGTTTTGCACTTGCTGTCTGCTCTGTGTCCATTCGCTGTGTGCTCTCTGTGTCTGCTTGTCTTCTCTTCTCATCTTCTCTTTAGGAGGCACTGGGACCAATCCTGGGACCTCCGATGTGGAAAGAGAGGCACTCAATCACTTGAGCCATGTCAGCTCCCTGGTTTGTTGTGTCTCTCATTGTCTCTCCTCTTTGTCTCTTTCTGTGGCACCAGCTCTCTGCGCGGGCCAGCTCGCTTTCCCCAGGAGGTAGACGGGAGCCCAATCGCTTGAGCCACATCCGCTTCCCTACGTGCAGATAATTTTGAGGGTTATTAAGGAAGGGGTGATGGTTTGAGGATTTGAAATGGTAAGTGCAGATGTAGGTCTGAGTCCACTGCCGGTTCTTTTTTTTTTTTTTTTTTTTGGCCCTTCTTAGGGACGTGGTAAGGCTGTGGCCTTTCTTTCCATTGTGATTTCTATTACTTTCACAAAGAACATTTCTGAGGACAGCAGCCATTTTTGAACACACCAAGGAGAACGCGAGGTCAGCGGCTAACGCAGAGCCTGAGCACTTTTGTGTGTAGAGGGGCGGGAACCCTGCATTCCTTTGTTTTGTTCCATCTTTGTAATATGTAAGGCACCTAGCATGCACCTGGAGACACTAAGCCTACGGCGGAAGACGAGGCAGCACGTTCTCTGTTCTTTGGAACTTCTGGTTGTTTTGTCACTTATTTCTTCATTTGTTCAAGTTGTTTTATTATTTTTTCTTCTTTCAGAAAGAGAAAACAAAAGTCATCCAGATGATTAAAGGCCGGGCTTTGGAGTTGGGCAGACATGTGTCAACTCCTGGTTCTGTTATAAGAAAATTGTGTGACCATGAAAAAGTCACTCTGTTTCTCTGAGCTTTGGTTTTCTTACCTATAAAACAAAACGTTATAACCTACTGTATAAGGTGTTGTGAGGAATATTGAGATGGTGTGGGTGTGTGTGGTGTGGGTGTGTGAGGTGTAGGTGCAGGTGAGTGCAGTATAGGTGTAGGTGCGTGCGGTGTAGGTGTGCATGTGTGAGGTGTAGTTGTAGGTGCAGTGTAGGTGTGTGCGGGTTAGGTGCAGGTGCAGGTATGGTGTAGGTGTAGGTGCGTGCGGTGTAGGTGTGGGTGTGTGTGGTATCGGTGCAGGTGCATGCAGTGTAGGTGCGTGTAGTGTAGGTGCGGGTGTGCGCGGTATAGGTGTAGGTGCAGGTGCGTGCGGTATAGTTGTAGGAGCGTGTGGTGGAGGTGGAGGTGTGTGTGGTGGAGGTGGAGGTGCAGGTGTGTGCGGTGTAGGTGTAGGTGCAGGTATGTGCAGTGTAGGTACAGTGTGGGTGGAGGTGCAGGTGAGTGCGGTGGAGGTGTCCTGTACACCCTGTAGGTATCTGGCACCTTGTAGGCACTCGATGCATCATAGCTGCCCCTTGTCACCACTGTCCTCGTCTTGCCATAGCTAAGGTCACCACCAGCCTCAGCTGCCCACCCCGCATGCTGGCAGATTTAGGTCCAGTCGCCTTCTGTTAGCTGTCACCTTCAGCCAGACAGCTGACCTCTGCCACGGGTCTGGCACAGGGATGCAAAAAGCAGAGGGCTGGACCCTTGCCCTGAAGATCTCCCAGAACCACATAGGATTTGAGGATGGGTTTGGAGCAAGAGCCCGGCAGAAGCAAACAGGAGCGTCCCCAGAGCCAGTGGGCACTGCAGGTGCCTCGGCTGTTAGAGGGGCAGCTGCCCTCAGCCCTCGGTACCACCGCCCAGCCTGCGTCTATGCTAATTGACCTTTAGGGTGGTGACCTGTGTCCTTAAGAGAAGGACCGAGTATGACCAAGCTGCTGTATTTTGGCATTTCAGGAATTTTTCGCCAGAAAGGGTGAAGATAAGACTTGAACACATGAGGAATAAATGTCACTTACGCAGAAAATTGGCTTCTGGGAAACATCTCAAATCCACATTACACCGGGGGCCCTGTGAATGAGATGTTAGGAAATTTGGTTCTGAGTATTAACTGAAGCAATTAAACCATCGGCGGTTCTTTCTGGTGATGGAGCCATTTTCTGAGGAGTCTGGCATATTTACCTGTTTATGTCTGATCGTGGGAAGAGGTTTTCTAGATCAGAGCCTGCAGGTGTGAGGAAGGTAGTCCCGGCATTGACCTTCCCAGGGCTTGTTTGTTGCTTCGTCCAGCAAACAGCTCCTTGTTCATCACCCACCACACGTGGCCACCGCTCTAGGTGCCGGCATATGAATCGAAACGGTTCCCGTCCTCTCGTATTTCGCCTCAGAGTCGGGGAGACACAGACACCACTACAGTGGATAAAGAGGTCACGGTGTATCAGGGTAAATATCAAGAAGAAAGCCGCGAGCAGGGAAGGGGAAGCTGCAATGTCGGAAGCCTGGGCAGAGGTGAGGTGGGTGAAATTTTAGACTGGAAAGCCCGGGAAGTCCCTCCAGAGACTGGGATTTTTTTTTTTTTTTTTTTTAATATATTTTTCTTATTTTTTTTTTTGAAGATACTTAGATTACACAAATGTCACACAAATTATAGGGATTCCCATATGCCCCACCCCCCACACCCTCCCACATAAGCAACATCCTTCATTAGTGTGGCACATTCATTGCAACTGATAAACACATCTTGGGGCATTGCCCATGAGCATGGACCATAGTTCACACTGTAGTCTACACTCCCTCCCACACAGTTCTGCAGGCTATGGGAAGATACATAATGGCCTATATCTGTCATTGCAGTGCCATTCTGGATGATTCCCAAGTCTGAAAAAGCCCCTGCATTACACCTGTCTTTCCGTCCCCTACCCCCAGAGCCTCCAGTGGCCACTGCGTCCACATCAATGTTATAATTTCTTCCATTACTAGAATAATAACAATCTGTTGTAGAATACCAGTAAGTCCACTCTAGTCCATAGTTCTTTCCCCAGTCCTGAGGATTCTGGGATGGTGATGTCCACTCCTCCTCTAATTGAGAGGGGGCTTCAATCCCATACAGCCAATGGATGGGACTCTCTTGCTTGCAGTTGTCAGCTCTCCCGTTTCCTTGGTATGGTGGTTGTCAGTCCTCACCTCCTTGTTAGTTGTCCTGGGTGAGTCCAATGAACTGGAGGGACTGGGACTTTTGAAGGAGTGAGGAACTAGCCATGGGCATGTCTGGGGAAGGGAGAGTGTAGTCCAGGCAGAGGAAAGAGCAGATGCAAAAGCCCAAGGTGGGAGCTTGCCTGAATGTTCCCTGAGCAAGGAGACTGGTGTGTCCAGAGGCGAGAACAAGAATGGGGAGCATTAGCAGGTGAGGTCAGAGGGCACGTAGGGCGGGTCGCAGGGAGCCCTGAGGTCATGTGGAGGACTCGGGCTGTTACTCCAGAGGAAACTTGGAACCATCAGTGGGTTTTGAACCCAGGAGTGACACGGCCTGGCTTATCTTGACAGCATTGCTCCAGCTGCCGGGTTGAACACAGATTTCTGGGCAGGGGGTGAGGGCGGTTTGTTCCAACAAGGCAGGACAGAGGAGAAGGTTAGTGGGACCAAGTGGTGGCTGTGGGGTGGGGAAGGGTGTCCAGGTTCTGGACATATTTTGCTGGTGGACTCATTAGAGTCAGAGAGGGCAGAATCAAGGGTAATTTCCGGGTCTGGGCCCGAGGCGCTGGAACGAGAAGATGGCAGGAGGAGCTGACTCGGGAGGGGCATAGCGCAGTGTGGCTTTGGGCCTCTGTGGCCGTTTGGTATTGTTTATGGATTCCAAAAGTAAATATTGGATTGTGTTTGTAACTGGTCTGTTCTTCTGAGTGTATTAGATTGTATTAGACTCAGAGGTTTCACTTTTACTTTATTAAATCAAGATTAGGCCTTTTATTTGACCACATCATTAGGATGACTCGGTTTGAGTCCCTGCCTGCAGCTAGCCTACAGCTGTGGGCTATATAAACGGATACTCAGTCAAAGACAGGGAAGTAAACACACGGAGAAGGAGAACACAGAGTTTAGTTTGGACACTGGAGCCCAGGGTGAGAGCCGAGCCGTTCACCTCGTAGTTTGCAGCTAAAGAGACCAGAAGCCCGAACAGCTGAGAAATCCCAGAAAGAAAGGAGCCTTAGGCCAGCCTACAGCTGAGATCGGAAGAAGCTGGGACCACGTAGCCTTAGGAGGAAGAGGAAGGCTGAACCTTGTAGAGACCAGCAGCCATCTTGCTCCATCACGTGGCAACAGACTTTGGTGAGGGAAGTAACTTACTCGTTTATGGCCTTGTGACTACCCCAAATAAATGCCCTTTATAAAAGCCAACAGATTTCTGGTATTTTACATCAGCACCCCTTTGGCTGACTAATACAACCTGTTACGTTTGAGATGCCTGTTAGGCATCCAGGTCGAGGGGTCGGTTGTTTATGCAGGTCTGGAGTTCAGGCGGGAGGTCCAGGCTGGAGAGAGAATTTTTTTTAATTTTATTCTCTTTATTATTATTATTTGTATTAATTTTTTTTTTATTATTGTGGGTAAAAATCAAATTTTTCACAATACATACCAATATTTGTAAAATGATATATAAATATATATGCATATATGTGCATTTGCTTACATAAATGTAATTTTTTTATGTATGTATATTTTAAAAGGTGCTTAGATTACCTAAATATTACACAGAAATTACAGGGATTCCCATGTTCCGCACCTCCCACACCTCCCACAACATCCCACACAAACATCCTTCATCAGTGTGGCACATCACCTGCAATGGATATACACATCCTGGGGCCTTGCCACCAAGCATAGACCACAGTTCACATCGTAGACCACACTCTCTCCCACACAGTTCTGCATGGCATATGCTTTTGTAAAATGGCCTACATCCGTCGCTGCAACGCTACTCAGGACAACCCCCAAGTCCCGAAAAAGCCCCTGTATTTCAACTGCCCTTCCCCTCCCTGCCCTGAGAGCGTCCAGTGGCCACCGGCTCCACCTCACTGTTATAATTTCTTCAGTCACAGTATGTCTACAACAGAATACCATTAAGTCCACTCTAGTCCATAGCTCTTCCCCCAATCCTGAGGGGACTGGGATGGTGATGTCCACTCCACCTCCAAGTGAGAGAGGGCTTATATCCCATGGATATGGTGGATGGGATTATCCTGCCTGCAGCTGCAGGCCCTGGAGAGAGAATTTGAAATTCATCATCATATAGTTAATATTTAAAAGCATAAGTCTGGATGACATCACAGGAGTGAGTGCAGGTAAAAATAGAAGAAGTTCTAGAAGCAATCCTTGGTGCATGCCGACATACGCTGAAGGGTTGGGGAGATGATGAGGAATCAGCGAGACAGACAAGAGTGGCCAGAAGATGGGTGTCCACGGGCCAAGCATGGAACAAAGTGAGGAAAGAGTTGCAAGAAGAGAGAGGGGCACTGTATCAAAGGCTGCTGAGAGAGGACAAATTAGATGACTGAGATTTGACCACTGGATTTGACCACACGGGGGTCACGGGGGGCCCTGGGAAAGAGCAGGTCTGATCAAGTGGTGGACACACCAGCCTGACGGGAATGGGCAGCGTCGGAAGTAATGCCAGGGAGAGGGCCTGCCAGCAGCAGCAATTGGGGGAGAATCATTTGCGCTCAGAAAATCAGTTGGCCCGCAGAGAAGAAGAGTTGGAAAGTTCAGTTAGTATTCAGCCCTGCAGCAGAGTCAACACACATGGTCCCTGAGTATGACGGATATGCATTAATTCCTTTAATGTCCCGTGCCTGTGCAGAGAGTGTGTTTAAGCCCAGCTTGAGGCCAGTTAACCCTCATTCCTAATGAGTGGAGTCTGTTTTAATGTAGTTTTATTCCAGAGGGAGTTAACCAAGTTGCCATCTACACAATGCGGCTGCAGGTTTTCCCCCCACCCTTAGCGTCATTGCAGGGGGGTAAGGCACCAGAGTAACCGGGGTCTGGGAGCAGGTGGAGTGGTCCTCAGCCGAGTCTCGGGGCGTAGGTGGGTGGGACACACATGCCCTGCTGGGTACTGATCTGGCCTCTACAAGGGCCATAGCTCCAGCTCCCTGGCTCCAGCTCATTCCCTGGGTAGATAGAAAACTGAATCCCAGAGAATCAGCGGCAGAGACGGGACTGAAACCCCAGGGTCCTGAGGACTTCTCATAACCACTGTGACTTGGACCTTCTGGCTTCTGCAGGTAGAAGTTGTGCCCAGAAAGGAAGTTGTCTGAGTCCTGGGCACCTGGCATGGCTCGGGACTCTTGCTCTGTCAGGCCCAGAAATGGCATTTGTCTTGGGGCCTCAAGCCCACTGATAAGTTACTGGCTTGCACTATCTTTGGCTTTAGAGTTTTTAGTGGGAAGAGCACTGGGATAGGATTCAGAAGAATTGTTTTGGGACCAAGCTCATCACTGGAAGTTGTACAGCCCGGGGCATACCATTCATTCACCCATGTTTATTGAATTCCTGCTATGCACCAGGCACTTTGCTAGGGCTGGGGATCTGGACGTGAATAAAACAGACGGGCCCTGTTCTGCACTTCACTTTCCCCGTCAGTCCACAGGGCTCTTGTGAAGCCAGATGTGATGGGGTGGGTGTCAGCCCATGAAGAATGGCCAGGTAAGGCAGAGAAAGGTACTTAGTTCTGAAATCTCCCCAGGCAGACTCTGCAAGCACATTGGCCTGGCCTGACATGACAATGAGGACAAGTGAAAACGAAGTGAAAGGAGACATAGGGCAGTGGAATGCAAACTTACCCACTTTGGAGCTGTTTCTTGAAGTTTAGTCTTAGTGCATTCATTTCTTATGACTGCTGTAACACATGGCTTCAAAACAGGTGGTTTGAAACATCGGTGACTTATTCTCTCCGATGCTCTAGGGGAGAACCTTTTCTTTGCCTCTTCCACCTTCTGGTGGTTCCAGAGGTTTCTTGACTGGTGGCTGCATCCAGTTTCCACTTCTCTAGTCACTTGCTTCTCTCTCGTTTGTTTCAAATCTCCCTCTGCCTCTCTCTTACAAGGGCACTTGTCATTGGATTTAGGGCCCACCCAGTTGTTTAGGGTGATCTCTTCATCTCAAGATCCATCTGCAAAGATCCTTTTTCCAAATAAGTTCATATTCACAGGGTCCTGGGATTAGGGTGTGGATATATCTTTTGGGAACCACCATTTACCGAGCTATAGGGAGGAAGAAGCCCTAATGTCTACATCAGTCAAAAACCAAAGTTGTGTTTATTGAAGATGGAGAAAGTATAAGGGGCTTGGAGCTCACCAACATCTCCCTGGCGTAGGCCTCCTGGGTGCTCCTAGGCCTCTTCTGTGGAACCCCTAGGCCTTCAAGGAACACACTTTGAGAACCATTGCCTTAGGAAAAGGGCTCTTAGGGAATTCCTTGGCAGCATCCCACTTGGTCTGGCTTTCCTCTTAGCAAAGTGGTGTCAGCAGAAACCAGTGACCACAGACAGCATGTACTTAACTGAAAAATAATCCCTTTAGTGCCCAACTTTGGATTTGGTGTTGAAGTATGACTTGGGTTAAATATAAAATTCATAGCATATCTTGAGCAACTATTTTGTAGTTATCTATATATAAATCTATTTTACAGCGACACAAATAGAATAGATTATGGAGTGTCAGCATGTAGATAGATTCCAAGTACTTTTTCACTAATATACCTAATGATTCGTGCTGAGAATATCCAAGGGCTCCACTGTACATTTAAATGGATATAATTAAAATAACGAGCTCTATTTTAAAAAATGATATATGAAAAAAATTTTAAAGAACTTAGAAGTAGCTGCACCACTAATTCAAAGTGATATAAGTACTTCTGTGATTCCATTGTTATTAGGACACCTAATTAAATGCAAAGCTTCTGAGAAAGGCAACATTTGGGCTTGTAAATCTAAAGCACAGAAGCCCGGGAAGGGTGGGCGATGGGAGAGTTGCCCAAGTCCTTGGTGCAGCCAGGACTGAGGGGTGTCACACTTAAGGGAGTGCATGCCCCTTGGGTGAGAGGGTGACGCATGTGGCTCCCACCTTCTGTGGGCTAAATCAGGGGTCGGGCTGGTCCCACAGCTCCTTCTGTATTTGCCAGCACAGGCTCTGATCTTTGTGGGGGAATTGGGGTAGGTAGAAGAGCTGAGGAGAGTCTGCCTTCCCACGGGAGGAAGTCATATTTTTCCGCTTCCGCTTTGCTAGCTGTTATGGGACACATCCAGGGGACAGTGTGGCAGTACAATGGAAAGGACAAAGGATGGGTGTCAGGCGACGTGGATATGGGTCCTGTCTGTGCCACGTGCTTTGCCTTTGGAGAGGGCCTCCCCATGGTGCCTTTATGCCCAGGCCTATTGCAGGTGGCTGACCTTTCACCATTCAAACCCACCTTGAAGATCCATTCCAGCCAGCCCTCAGGGTCACAGGAGGCGTCAGTCCCAGCAGCTGCTCTCAGGGAGCTTACCAGGAGGCTGGTATTCTTTCAGTATTCAGCAGATATTTATTGAGCACCTACTATGTGCCTACTGGGTACCAGGAATAGAGTGGTGCTCCAGTGCTCACGCCCACTCTTAAGGCTTGAATAGTCTGGTAAGTCAGTAATAGGACAAGCTCTTTGCAAGTAGTGATCAAAGCTACAAAGGAAATAAAGTGATGTGCTAGAAGCTAGACTGGGAGGTCAGAAAGGTGACATGTGAGCTGAGTTGATGAGAATGTAGCGGGGGGAAAAGGGCTTTAAGAGTCCTCAGAGAGGGAGGTTAACTCTGCCTCGAGCAATCGGGGAGGGCTTCCCAGAATGGTGATGGGGGGCTCAGGCCGTGGTGGAGGATGGACACATCTGTCGTAGTAATTGCACCTGCTTCCTATGGAAATCCACTCTGGGCAGCTCAGACACCACCTCTATTCCCCATCCCCATGGCTGGCATGGATCGTGCTCTCCTTGAGCAGACGAGGGAACTGAGGCTCAGAGAGGGGAGTCTCTTGCCCATGGTTGCAGAGTAAGTGGGCGGGTAGTCCAGAGTCTCACCTCCTCCCCAGCAGGACACCGTGATGTCTGTGAGGACCTTGAGAGCAGGAGGGGGTGCCGAGTCCATTCAGACGGGATGGCCAAGAGTCCGCCGGGCCTCGGGCTGGTCCTCGGTACACGGGTAGGAAGAAGGCTGGGGCGAGGGCATTCTGGGCAGGGCTTCGCTCCCTTCTGGCTGCAGCAGACCCTGGCTGGTGAGACTCTACTTTGCTACCAGGAAGTGGATCTGCCCAGCGCTTGGGGGTTAACCCTTCGTGCAACCAGGCACAGTCCCAGCCAGGCCAAGCTGGGGAGAGTCGTCAGCTGCCCTGTCTGCCTGCCCAGCAGCACCCCAGGGAGCTGTGGCTGTGTTCTTGCTGGGCTGTCACTGAGGCTTGGACAGGGCCCTGATGTCCAGCCTTGTGCCTAGCAGGCCTCTGGGCACAGGACCGGCCGACTGTTAACACCACAGGGTCTCGGCCAGGTGATAGGAACTACAGCAACTGCAGGGTCTGTGAATGTGGTCCGTCACCACTTTCCATCGTTACAACCAGCTCTGCTGCACGAGCAGCCCCAGACCAGGTCCTGAATTTACCTTTCTGCGGTTGATATGTACAGAGGCCTTTGGGTAGGTGTGGGCATCCCCACTGCACAGATGGGGGACAGGCTCCAATGGTCCAGTGGCTTGCTTGGGGTCACCAGCTGGGAAGTAGTAGAGCTGGGGCTCGAACCCCCATCAGTCTGACTCCACGGCCCATGCACTAAAGTCCATGCTATGTAAGACCTGCATCCCTTGTACACTCTTCCTGAAAAAGAGAGTAGATCCCTGTAACGCACCTCCACTGGTAGCGCTCTGGGTTCTCGTTGTCTGCACCACAGTGCTCTGGGGTAGGTCCTGCGTTTACCCCCATTGCCTGGACGTGGAGACTGAGGCTCGCAGGGGTGAGGTCAGGGAGCCACAGTTTGGGAGCAGCACTTGCCAGATTTGCCCCTGGGACTATCCCACTTCAAAATCTGGCTCCCTTTCCACCTCCCCACATCACATCTCATTCCTGCTAGGAAGCAAGTTAGAACGGCGCCTGGCACCTAGGGAGCTCTGTGTGTTTTGTTAAATGAATAAAAGAAAATGACTTCCAAGGTGACTGGCTCATCCCGCCATGGAAAAGAGCAACAGCTCAGCTGGGTCTGCGGGCACTGGCGTGGTAGCCCTGCTGGGAGGAGGCCTCACCAGCCCAGGGGGGCTGAAGAACCTCTCCCAGGGTATTGATCTTAGTGACGGTGACCCTGCCGTGACAGCTGTTACAGGCCAGGCCCTGTGCAAAGTGCTCTCCATGTGGTAGTTGATTGAAATCCTCATGACAACCCTGGTAGCTCCATTTTGCAGATGGGGACACTAAGGCTAAGGGGTGGGTGGCAGGCTCAAGTCACATGGCGGGAAAGTGGCTAACTCTACGGCCTTGCTTCTGCCTCGTGGCCCTCTGGCCTGCCTTTTCCCTCCTGCGCTGTCCATCTGAGTCCCGGCTTCCCTCGTGTCCTTGCTCGGCTCCCCCCACACCACTTGGTGTGTGTGCTTTCCACCCCCACCCCTCCTCCATCCTGGGAGACCACCGAGAGCTGGGAGGCACAGTGAGTGTAATAAAACCTGCCCCCCATTACTGCTGGAGCTGCTGAGGCCCAGAGAGAAGGGTCTTGCTCAAGGTCACACAGCAAGCCCACAGCGAGCCAGGATCAGAACCCGGCCTGGACGCCCCTGCTGTGCTTGAGCCTGGGCCTTGACGTCCACCGTCTGAATGCTTATCTGGGGCTCTGGACGGGGCAGGACATGGCCAGCGCGGCATCCCCAGGCCGGGGACATTACCTGATTTCCCATGTGTGCCCGCCCTGGCTTCCACACCTCAGAAACAGGAGTCCGAGATGTTCCGCTCTGCCAGACGGATGAGGGGGTCCCCAGGATAACACGTAATCAGTGCTGGAAGAATGGTTCAGGGATGGGTAGCAGGAGACCTGGCTTCATGCCTTGGCCCTGCCACCACTTTTGTGTGTGGCTTTAGGCAGGTCACAACTCTTCTCTAGGCCTCAGTTTCCCCTTATAGAGGGGGTTTGGTAATATATCCCCTGCCCACTGCAGTATTGAGCTCATTAACTTGAGGATATTTTCTGGTGCTGGAAGAGCTGCCTAGTCTCTGAAGTGTTGAGTGAAGGTGGTATTGGCTTCTTGAAATCTCAGCCAAATGAGCCTCTCCATCTGTCAGCCAGGAGCAGGGAGGGCGAGGAGAGCTCTAGCCCTTTGCCCTCGAATGAAGGGAAGGAGATCAGCGCTAGCCACTTGCATGCATCAAACCGCTCAAACCCTTGCTGCTGCTCAAAGTGCCCTACCTGGGAGCTTGTTGGAAATGCAGAATCTCAGGCCCTGTGCCCCAGAACTCCTGAATCAGAATCTGCATTTTAACAGGGTCCCCGGCTGATGTGTGTGCAATTGAAAGGTGAGAAGAACTGACTCAAACCATCCCAAGTGGCCCTTTTAGGTCACCTGTGACTCTAGTCATGATAAATACAAATAAATAAGAGGTAGGTGCAGCCATTGGGCACACCTGAGCCTCTTCAGACCTCAGAGTCCCCATCTGCAAAGTGGGTGGAGTTGGAGGCATACTGGCCCGGTGGTTTTCAAATTGTGTTCCTGGGAGCCCCATGGCTCCCTGGAGGAGCCTCAGGGGCTGCCACGGGGGGCTTGCATAGGGGGCTGAGTGGGCTGCGGCCTACCCTGCACTACGCATGTGGCCTTGCATGTCTGTGTGGTGCCCTGGGCTCCAAGGTGAGTCTCCTTAGAGAGGTGAGTCTGTGGCTAAGAGTTTTGCGACCCCTGGGGCATGTGGGCTGCAGGGTTTGTCTCGGGCCCGGAGTGTGGGTCACTGAGCAGATTGTCTGGGTCCCCAGGGAGCGCTTGAAGCGCAGCCAGAAGAGCACCAAGGTGGAGGGTCCGGAGCCTGCGCCGGCCGAGGCCTCGCTGAGCGCCGAGCAGGGAACGATGACAGAGGTGAAGGTGAAGACGGAGCTGCCCGACGACTACATCCAGGAGGTGATCTGGCAGGGCGAGGCCAAGGAGGACAAGAAGGTGGTCAGCAAGGATGGCACCGGGGACGTGCCTGCCGAGATCTGCGTGGTGATCGGCGGTGTCCGTAACCAGCAGACCCTGGGTGAGTGTCCGTCCGCGAGGGTCGGGGCCAGGGCCAGAGTCCTGGGGAGAAAGGCCCTGGGGTCTCTGCCCTCTCCCTGGCTGAGAGAATCTTCCTTGGCTCTCTTCTGCCCTCTGGGTGAGAGCTGAGCTCCTCAGACTTGCCTTTGCTTACAGTTCTAGCCTGGAGAGCTTGTTCTCTTTCTGCCTGGGGTAGCAGACCCTTCCCATCTGTGCAGACCTTGTTCAAGTCCAATGCCTTGAACCTGGGCAGGCACAGTGCATATCCGCCACCCCTTGGGGCTCCCACACTGCTGCTGGGTCCAGCACAGCACTTAGCACTCGGTGCCCTAAATGCCTGTTTGCTTTCCTTCCTCCTCGGCTTGATTGTACGCTCTTGGGGGCAGCTCCCAGTCTGGATCCTGCACAGAACAGAAGCCCGTCAGGATTGTGTTGGTGACAGACCGGTGCCTTTCCCGTCTGGTTTGGACTGGGCTCAGAAGAGCACTGTAGGAACTAATTCATTAGCAGTTACTTCTCCCCTTGCCTTTCTCTAGCATGAGCCAGGGGATATTCCTCAGGGGTGTCCTGTGGTCCTGCCAGGTCCACAGACTCCGTTGCCTGCTAGGACCAGGCCAATGGGTTTATGTCACAGAAATGCAAATGAGTGAAACATAGCAGGGGGTGGGGACTGTGCCCGGCTGCAGAGCCCATACCCCACTGCGGAGCATGGCTACCCCTCAGCTGCCGCTGATGGTTACTGGATAGGGATATGGACTCAGCGTTTTCCAAAATGAAAAATTTGACATGAATTCTTTGGCCTTTAAATGTTGGCAACTGCCAGTCTACACATGTCCGTGGGTCAGATTATTCTATGGCCACAAGTTTGCAACCCTGGTGTGTAAAATCAAGTCCACATTCCTCAGCCATGCACTGAGGCCTTGCCTCGCCTGGGCCCAGGCTTCTGTTTTCATCCTCTCCCTCCCTATTCCCCATGCTCATTCTGACCTGAGACCCCTGCATGGCCTGCAGTGCTGCCCCTGCCTCCTCTGTACCTGCCCTTCCTTGTCCAGCTCTCCCACACCTCCTCAGCTTCCCAGTGCCTCCGTCTTCCTGGGTCACATCCTGTGTGTGGCATGTGGGGCACTTGGGAAGGTTCCCCTGGGAAGATTCCCTAACTCTAGACCTGAGTCCTGCTGCCTTTTCTTCCAGCCTCGTACACCCCTCCCAGTTATCCCTCCATTGGCTACAGCCACCATCTCTGCCATTGGGACCATTGCAGCATCCTGCTAGCAGCCCTGCCTCCCCCTTCCACATGGGCTGCCAGGAGACCTTGGCAGAAACTGACCGTGATGCTCCCTTGCTACCAACCTCGGGGCTCCCCACTGTCTTGAGGGCCAAAGCCATACTCGTTTACATGGCATCAAGGTCCCCCATAACCTCGCCTTGTCTGGCCTTCTGGCCCCATTTCTTGCTTCTGGTTCTCCTGACCCTTCGTTCAGCAGTCTGTCCTTCACTCTGGCACATTCTGCTTTCTGCAGCACACTGTCTGTTTCCTGCCCTTTGCTTGTGCTGGTTTGTCTCTCTGGAATACCTTGGTCCATCTCTGCACGCCCAAATCCAACCCCTTTCCGAGGCCAGTTCCAATGCCACCGCCCGTCAGAAGCCTTCTGTGAGCTTTTCTGGTCAGAAGTGGTCTGTTGGTACCTTGCCCTTCTCGCAGGGCACTTCCCTCACTGCTTTCCATTAGATGGGCCCTGTCTGCCCGTCTCTGCCCTGAGATCGGGAGCTCCTGGGACCTGTCTGATTCAGCTCTTTGCTTCCAACTCCCACCCCACAGCACCCAGCCAGGTCGTGGCCTCCAGGAAGCCATGTAGGCGTCGGTGCTGTAACTGTCACAATGGAGCTGGGTTATGCTGCAGCCGCAAAAAACCCAAAACTTTCGACGGCTTAAATGACAAAGACTTATTTCTTCTTCACACAACGTGCCATCGTGGGTCAGCTGTGGGCTCTGCTAGGGTGAAGATCCAGGCTGCACACAGCCATTGGCTGGAATGTGGCCTGTCACGGGACAAAAGGAAAGAAAGCTCTGGAGGCTTCTCACACTGGCATTACCTGCTGTATCCCAGAAGTGAGGAGTGTTCATTCAGCTCACAGTCACTGGCCATAACTAGTCCCTTGGCCCCACCTAACCTCAGGGAGGCCAGGAAATGTGCCATTGCCCATGTGAACCAGAAATATTTAATAAATGGAGTTAAAGACTACCCCAGTGCTGAGTGAGAGCGTGAGTCTTTCCAGGGGCATGTGCCTGCCCTCCCTCCATCAGTACTTACTCTCTATGGCCAAAGACCTTGTTAACCGCCAGTGGATTTGTTAGTTATTGGAGGGAGAGACCTGTCCTTGTTCTCTTTGAGGTGTGTGTTAAGAGCCATTGGACCCATCCTGTCACCAAGAGATGCCCAGAGAAGGGTGGGGCATCTGAGTCTTGGGATGGAGCCTGTGGTCTGGATTAGGTGGGGAAAGCCTTGAGCAGCCAAGCCAGGGAGATGTTTGGAGTCCTTCCTGGGCCAGCTGCATGCCCACTGAGTGGTCCCGGGCCCTCGAGCCTCAGGTCAGCCACCAAAGCTGGTTTCCAGCTCAGCACCGGGAGCCTTGGCCTCACCGTGCCTTAGTGTCCCCATCTCTTAAATGAATCATGGTCCCTGCCCCTAGACACTCGGACTCAGAGTGAATCCAGGCTTCACAGCTGGACATTATAGCAGTGGTATCTGGGGTAAGTTACTTCCCACAATTGCAAATTCATGGGGTGTTGTAAGGTTCCAACAAAATATAAACGCCAAGTGCTCAGGCTTGAGCTTAATAACAATTCACTGTTAGTAGCAGCAGTACTTGTAGTACTAGAATGAAACACCACTCCCAGGGGAAGGAGTGGGAAGAGTTCCTGCTTTTTCCCAAGTCTAAGAAATAAGCCAGGATGACAGAGAAAGGATGGGCTGGAGAAGCAGCTGGGCTCTGGGTGAGACATCAGGGGTTCCATCTGAGAATGGGCAGGGAAACCTGTCCAGCCCCTGGGACGCCTTCTAGTGCTGCCTCCCGAGGATTCAGGGACTTTGAGCAGCTTATGCAAGGTCTGAGTGACCAGCTTTAGGCAGACCCTTGTGAAAAAGGCAGAAGAGCCACGGGGACAAGTGACCAGTGGAGCTGCCATATTGGAGTCCACACCGGAGTGGGTCCAGAGCACTCCCCCCCCCGGCCAGGAGGCTTCTGCGCATCCCAAAGGCAGGCCCTCCGCCTTGGGAGCGTGTGTGGTTTCTGTCAAGGGCCAGGCCCCGGGGAAGCTGGCTTGGCCTCAGCACCAGGAAGGAAAGGCATGAAAAAAAGATAGCAGCATTAGAATTGAACCCTTTGAACCCATCCAGCCTCATCTTGGCACGTAGATTTTATCTCGTGGGCCAAGGCCAGCCGCTGCTGCTGACTGCTGGGAGTGTGTGCCAAGGACGCCGACTGGCGGCATGGTTGCTTTTTACATCTGCCGGGGATGTAGAGGCGGGCAGTGGGGCCACACAGGCTGTAGACTTGACGGCCCCAACCCCCTCGATGTACAAAGGGGTGAACAGAGACCTCAGGAAAGGTAGAGAGTTTGTTGGGGTCACCCAGTGATTGGCGACAGTTTCTTCCACTTCGTGGAGGGCTTGCTCCAGCCCCCAGCAACCCCCTCCCACCCTGGTCTAAAAGCAAAGCCAGGAAGGAACATGCTCCTGGGGGCCAGCTGGAGTGGAGGATGCTGGTTGGAGCCCCCCTTTAAATAAGCTCAGGCCACATCGTCCCTCCTGTGCCCTGGTGGCTGGGCCCTGCGGAGTCGATGTGATCCCGAGGCCCTTGGCCGAGCAGCGCAGGTTCTGTGGCGCCAAGGCCTCCAGAGTGCTTCGTGCACCCAGCCACGCTCAGGGCTTCAAGCCGGCTCCGTTGCTGAATGGAAAGTGTTCCTGTTGGGTCACCCAGGGCTACTCCCCGAGGGAGCCTCCCGCTTGCTCCACCCCCAACTCCCTTGCCAAGTCCTCAGTGGCCCTTTAACAGCCATCAAACAGACAGTGTTCCCAGTGACACAGACACAATCCAAGGCACTTCCCGTGGAGGAGCCCGGGTCACGGACACGTGGATGGCATTTGGCAGCTCCTCAGGCGGGCAGAGTCAGGAGGGCGCCCACGCCCAGGAGGCTAGCTGCCAAGCTCGCACTGCTCGTTGCTGCTCCTCTGCGGCCCAGAAATCCCTTGTCCTGAGAAGGGTTTCTCTCACTCGTAGAAAGAGCCTTACTGATCCAGGAGCCAGCATGGGGTCTGGGGACAAGACCTTGAACTGCCTTTTATGGCAAGGAGGACAGGGATAATACTGAACCCGACAACTTTGTTGGATGAAATCAGAAGTGAAAGGAAGCGAGCTAGCAGTGGCCCCTGTCCCCCTGGCGAGCTGCCTGCGGAGCTCTGCCCTGCAGCCCCGAGGTGGAGTGGCAGAAGCACATTCCCCAAGGAATGCTAAACACAAGGCACTGCCATTGCTACTCCGATTCCACGTTGATGGCAGGCTTCACGCCTTGGTCGCTGCCCACTGTCCCAACAATGCAGCCTCAGAATCCTTCTCAACAACTGCACCAGGAAGTCACTGCCCGCTGGCCAGTTTGAATTGATTCTGAAGTGGAAGCCTGCTTGCCCTCCTTGTGCTAGGAGGTGAAGACGAGGTAAGCTGGGTTTACGACAATCAGGGCATCCAGCCACAGAGCATTTTCTGGTTCCGAGAGATGACGACAGCCTGATCCATCGTGGTGGTCTTTCCTTGTGCTGCGGAGCTCAGTGGCGCGCCATCGGTCCTTAATCCCGAGGAGCTGACAGAGGAGGGAGCCGGGAGAGTCACAGCTGTCGGGACACCTGGGTGGTTCTGGACTTTTTCAGTGGGGTACAGGAGCCTTGCCTGAGCGCCTCTCAGATGAGGGAGGTGGACCAGCTGAGTCATTTCCAGAGTTAACTAGAGTGGGGAGGAGCTAGGAGCTGTTTGTCCTGGGGAGGAGGAGGCTGGGAATGGGGGGGGTGGGGAGAATCTAAGTGTTCACAACTCACAGCTTTTGGAGAGGGAGAGCATCCCAGCCTGAGATGGAGCATACACATTCCAGGTGGTACCAACCATTGTGGGGAAAGCACCAGGAGGTAATTTCAATTCAGTAAAAGAAAGGACTTTGGAATGGTGGAAACTCGTAGCAGAATGTAGGCCTATGAGGGAGTGAGTTCCCTGTCCTGGAACTCAGAGATGAATGAGCAAAGAAGGTCACGGGACAGGGTGCAGGAGGGGGAGCATCAAGGATCAGATGTGTGCTCAGATTCTCCCAGGTCATTTCTGCGCGGCGAGCTTCGAGAGCCAAGGGGTGGAGGAGGAGGTGGCGGCGGTGGCTCAGCCACGGCCCTGGAAGGAGCAACAGAAGAGCACGACAGCCCTTCAGATACAGCCACGTGGGTTTCAGCCGGTGACAAACCCGGGCAGCGAAGGTGCCAGGTCCTGCTTCATGGTGCCAGCTGACGGTTGGTTTCCTTTTTCAGTAGGTTGTTGGCAGGGCCTTGCGCCTGAGCCTGCCAGAACCAACACTCAGCTTCTTGCTGCAGCCACTCGGAGAGGAGGGGTCTGGCCGCCTCCCAGGCATATCCTTTCCTTGCTGCTGGTTCTTCATCTGGCGGGGAGCTGGCAAGAGGGACCCGGCTGTAATTCAGGAGACCCGGGTCTGTCCTGGTGTGGGGCTTTGCACAACCCCCTTAATCTCTCTGAACCACAGTGTCTTGAGCGGTCAGTGGGTATAATAAAACCCGCCGGTCGTTCCAGTGGGATTGTTGAGGGGCAGAGTGAGGTGAGAGGTGTGGAAGTATTTTTAAAGAGGGACAAAGAAGTCAAAGCAGAATCTAGTGGTATTAGCAGAAGCCTCAGGGTGTGGATCCATTTGGGGTTACCTCGAGCAGTGAGAACCTAAGAGGCCAGCGGCTGCAACATTTTTGTTCAATAACTTCTGAAAGAATTTTGAAAAGTCGTATATGCCCTTTCACATTTTGGAGTTGACCCCTTACATTTTTATCCAAAGTTTTAAGTTATTGCAAAGGATATAATTTGTGGAGTATTGTTTTTTGTTCTTTTTTTTTTAATGGTGTTTGAAAATAAAACTGTGACTCATTCTTTTACCCAAGGGAATCCAAGCACCATTGCAATTTGATACCCACCCTCAGCCAATTAAAAAACAGGAGCAAACTCATCTTTAACAGTCAGAAATTTTATATCTTTCCTTTTTCTCCTTGAAGTCCTATTTCCAGCCCACTTCTGCTATAGCATTTTATCCTAATGTAATATATTTTTTATGCTTGAAATCTTTTATTGATCACTGTTTCACACTCATCTGCCACAACAAGATGTACATAAATTGAAATTGAAATTTTAAAAAAAATTCACTGGCATCACAGAGCTCTACATTTGAAAAACATTTTTCCAGATTGAGTTATTATTAGTATACAATTAATCAAAACACATTTTGATAAATATTAAATGTAAAAGTAAAAAACTTTTGAAAATGTACCTCTTAGTGAAATGGATGGGGCTGTATTTTTTTCTCAATTGGCTCATGTATCTGTAAATCCATATTTCTTACTGCTAGAATGTGTCAAGATTCAGCATTAATTTAATTTCTGTTTTTCGCTGTTCATAGGTATAAGTGCTTAGAAACCTTGATTATATAAATAAGGAGCTGGGGATGGACGGATTTTGTTGTAGCGGTGTCACTCGATTCTTTGAACTCCTTCCAAGTTGTATGCCAAAAATCACAAAGGGGTCTATCATCAGACATTATTTTAATGGTCTCCTCGCCGACAACTCCATTAGATCCTTCTTCAGTTTTGTTGAAAGCCGAAAATTGAAAATCACCTGATTCGGAAAAGGAGTTGTTTCCCTGCTCATTAGATTCACTCGCTCTAATTCCGACACCCATATTTCTGATGCCTCTTTGTTTAGCACCCTGAGGTTTTCATCCCCCAGGGACGCCACCGTGGTAAGATTAGGGGCTAGTGTAAGACATGCCTATTGTAACGGGGAAGGAGGGTGAAGAAGTGGGGGAGATGAGAGACCCAGCTTGAGGGGAGCCCCCTCGCCTGCCGCCTGGTCCGGCACATTGACTCGAGGAAGGAATACGTCTGGAAGGTGGTGGTTGAGAAATTGATTCTCCTGAAAGTGCTTGTGCTCACATCTCCCTTGGACCATCTCTATAGATATTTAGTCTGAGTCCAAGCCCCAGACAGGCTTAGGAAGTCCACTTGTCCATGACTCAGTTTCCCAAGTCACCCTGTCCCCCAGCCAGTCCTGCGCCGGGCCCTTGATGAGTCTTAGAAAGAAGAGGAGCATCTGGGCTGGGAACAGCAGCTTCTGGGAAGCCAAGGGACCACCTCCCTGTTCCCAGCCTTGTGTTCTCGCATTCACCGACTGAATTTCTGTCATGTTGCATTTTGTGAGCTTATCTGGAGCAAGCTGGGTGCAAATAATAATAGAGTTGAGGGTTCCACACGTCCCTTGTCCTCAAGAGACTGCCCTCCTCTCTCTACGTCTTCCCCCTCCTCCCTCCTGTGGCCTTGGCAGCCAGTCCCACCTGTCCTCACCTGATTGGCCCAACCCTCTCCGGAGGGAGCTAAGCCAGGCTTTCTGCCAGGTGACTAGAGAAAATGCTTGGCAGGCGCTGTTAAGTTCTCGTTGTGGCCTTAGTGACGGCAGGAATGGGGTGGAGGAAAAGGCTGGGATCCTGTGTGCTGGCATGCCAGGGCTCTTGACATGGAGTGCTGGGGAGTCCTGTGTTAGCACCCAGACCTGGTAGGGGGTGCTGCCCTGCGGAGCTAGAGGGAGCCCCATGGCTGAAGGGGTCACACAGTTCTCTTGGCAGGCAGGACATGGCCTGGCATGGTGGGAACAGGATGGCTCTGGAGCCCTGGACGCTGCTTCTGAGCTCTGTTCCTCTCCGGCCATTAGCTGAGTAACCCCAGGCCCGGGCGCCTGGCTTTCAGGACTTGTAAGCTCCTTGTTGAGTGGGTGTTAAGTTGCCCCACCACACTAGGACTTCAGAAAAGATGGAGGACAGAATGAGACCTGGGCATATGTGGTAAATGGTAAACGTAAATATTCTCTTCCCGGTGCTCTCTGCGAGGCTGATTGGGTGGCGATTGTGCTCATGGGCTGTGGTGTGAGCAGAGCAGCCTCTGGCATTGGCGCGTCATCTCCCTGATCCTCACTCCCCTCGGCTGGAAAAGGGGGATAGAAATAACCCTTGTCTCCTGCAGTTGTAAGGAGTGGCTGAGCTGATGTGTGAGGGAGCCCTGGGGTCTGGACAGCTCCCCTCTATTTGGTGTGTGAAATGGGGCAAGAGGTGGCACACACCTGCCCCCAGCCTCGGCCTCCCCTCCTGTGCAGTAGGGCCAGAGATCATTACCATGCAGAGATGTTGTAGAGATGTAAATGCACCAACGAGAGGCAGGCCTGGCACCTGGGGCAGGTGGTAATGGGCATCACCATGAGTCACGAAGGGACAAAAGGGTGTTGGGGAGCCCAGTGGCCTACAGATGAGCCCGTCACCAGATGGGGATGCTCGGGCCGAGGATCCTGAGAAGGGCCCCAGTGTCCCCCTGCTCCAGCCCAAGCCACCTGGCTGTGGGCTGGGGGATGCAAGGCCACAGCATGCACGGGCACCTCTCCTTGCTGGAAGGTTCTGGGGGAGAAACTTTGTTATAATCTTACTATATATGATGTTATGTTATACCCATGAATCATAATACAAAGCTTGTCTGAATTTTAAAGAGAAAACACAAAACTCTGGGAGAATTTCAGCCAGTTTCTGCCTATCCCTGCCTCTTCAGGAAACACACGGATGCCTGTTGGCCAGCTCAGGCACGTTAGGGAAAAGGGGGAAAGCGTGCTCTGTCCTCCTCAGTGCTCAGATGGGGATACCAAGGCCCTGAAAGCACAGCCTGGACTCCAGGTCCCTTGCCCCCTGAGTCCAGGGCTCTGGGCCGCTCACTGGCTGACTTTTCCCCTTCGCCAACCTCCCAGGCATTCCCCGACTTTAAGGGCTCTCTCTGATTTCTTACGTGATTCAGATGGAAAAACGCCCGAATGCAGCCCCCACGGTGGACCTGTGCGAAGCCGGTATTCAGGGACCTGGACTTTTGACCAAGCGTTGAGATGTGCATCTGGTACGTGATGGCCGAGGGGCCAGCATGAGGGTGGGGCCTGGCTAGACTTAGCCTGTCAGCTCCAGACCCCTGAGCAAGCTGTGCCTGCCGCACCCTCTAGCTGCCGTGTGTCAGGGTCTATGAGCCTGTCTGGGGCCCCTGGGAGTGTATGGCTGGCTGCAGGAGGGGTAAAAGGGAGTTTGGAAACCTGGAAGTCCAGAACGTATGGGCCATTTTGGCAGCACTTCCTGTGTGCTGTGGCTCTGTAAAATCATCCTGTGGGACAGATGTGCTTCATGGCCAAATATGTTTGGGAGACCTGGGGTTAAGCAAATTTTAGGTGCCTAGAGCCTGTATTGCAGGACTTCTCAGAGCCTTTGCACCTCCCCCTGCAGCGAGGTGGCCTTTGCACTTGCTTGACCATGGGTTTCTTTTTCCCGGGATGCATTCAGGAAGTTGGGCTGCAAAGAACAAGCTTTGGAAAATGCCGGTAGTAACAGCAGCTATCATTTATTGTCTACTGTGTGCGAGGCACTTTGCTAAGAGCCCGCAGTGTTAATTTTTTTAAGACTCAGAGTATCTGCGGCAAGTACTGTTGCTACCTCCACTTTACAGAGAGGAAACTGGAGATATAGGTTCCATGACTTGTCCCGGGTCCTCTGGCTGGTATGGGGGAAATTGGCACTGGAACCCAGGCTTGCTGGCTCCATTCAGTTTGGCTGCCTCTCTGGGTAATCTCCCTTTGCCCCACTTCCTGCCCCCTGCCCATCTTGCCCCTTCCCCAGAGAACAAAGGAGGCCCAGGGTCTAAGGGCAAGTGAGGAACAGGCATGGCCTAGAACTCAGGTGTCCATCCTGCCTGCCCGCAGAGCTCTGTCCCCGAGACTCGGTGTGCCGGTGAGGCACCCCACTCTGTGCTCTGTCCCCCTCAGGAGAGGAGGCCTGGGGCTGAAGAACCACCACGCCCCATTATGCCTGCAAAAGGGGGAACTGTGAGGGAGGCCACCTGTACCCTCAGCCCTCTCCAGGGGTCAGGGGAGGATCATCTAAGACCAGTAGGGACGTGGTTAGAGCCGGCATCCACTGGGAGGGAGTTGGGGGACCCCTTATGGCCCATGGGCTCTGTCCGTTAGCAGGCAGTCGTCATACAGTTTGCAAAAACACCATTGGTCACTGAGTCCAGTTGGAGGATGGCAGAGAGCGGCAGGGCCAGGGCCGTGAGCATCTGGCCTCCCACAGGCCCGACCTTCCATGGATTTGATGCCCCCACCTGCCCTTCTGTTCCCTCTCTGCTCTGCCCTCTCACCTCTGGGACTTTGCCGCCTCCCCCTCCCCTGCTGCCTGCTCACCCGAGGGGCTCTGTCAGAGTCTCTCTTGGGGCCCACCGACCTCTGCGCTTCGCTGCTGCAGCGCCACCTGCCGCGTTGCTCCCTGGCCTGGCGGGGGCCTGCTCCTCGTTAGATTGAGTGCACGGGCTGCTTGTTGCTCGGTGCTGGGGCCTTGGGGCCTGGCATCGAAGGTGCTCCCTAAATTCTTGGCTGGTGGAAGGAGCATTGGCAAACACAGTTGGAAAGAGGGCAGAGGCAGAAGGAAGGAAGTCGGGGTTGTCATTACACGGTGACAGTTGAGTAGAGCAGCAGACACTGCAGGTTCATTGAGCCCCCACTGGATGCCTGTCATGGGGCTAAATGCACAGAAGTATACGACCTGACCCTTGTCCTCCGTGGGTTTGTATTTTTCCCTGGGTGACAAGGTTAGTACATACAAACCACTAAACCAGGGGTCCTGTCCCTGCCTGCTAGGTATCAGCATCCCTGGAGGTTCCATAAGACAAAAGGCAGAGTCCCAGGCCCCCTCCCCTATCCGTCCTAGCCCGCTTGGCCTGGAATGGGGCCAGGACCTCTGCATTGGTGTTAGGAAAGGCAGGCCTGGGCCGAGGTGATGCCAGGTCTGCGTGCAGGTCCCAGAAGGCATGGGATGGGCAAGGCCTCTGCCCCGCCCTGGCTGCAGGGGCCCTGCTTGTCTTCCTGCCATAGGCCTTCTCCCTGGGCCCTGCATGCATGAGCTTTTCCTCTGAGTCGTCTGAGATGCCCACTGGGAAACAGAACTCGGCTTCTTCGGTCCACCTGCTCCTGGGAGAAGGGGCCAGGAGTGGCCGGGGTCAAGCATTCTCACCATGCTGGTCTGTGTGTACCTGAGGGAACAAGATAGTTCCTGGCAGACAAGGGCGTCCTCTGGGGGCGTGTGAATGACCTCTGCTCTGGGCTGAGGTTGGTGCTTTTAGACCCATTTTACAGATGAGCAGACTGGGGCTTAGCGTGTCAAAGGAGATTGCCACGGTCATTCTGCTGGTGAGTGACAGAATGAGGACAGGAACCAGGTGCACCTAACTCAAACCTTGTCCTCTTAACCTCTGTCCCATCTTAGCAAGGAAAAGCGGTAGCTGGGGATTATTCTGGTGCATTTAAATGATGACTTCTTCACATGGGTGCCATATATTCCTTCCAGAACACTTTTCTCATCTCCTTTTTCTCTCAAGGTGCAAATATGAAAGTTAGCTAAAGAAGTTACCTTCTCCATCTTACAGATTTGGAAACTGAGTCCCAGAGATGGGGGTGAGTTGCCCAAGGTCACACAGAGGCAAACCTGGTATCCAGTGTCCAGCTCAGGACTGTCCCCACCAGTCCTTGCTGCTCCTTGGCTACTGGGACAGGACACTCCACTGGACAGCCCTTGCCTCCGTGGTGCAGAGTTAGTGGTCATGGAGGCGTCGTCGTAGGTCCTGGGGCCTTCGGGCGCAGTCGTTGGGTGCTGGTTGACCGGGCCTTTCCTTTTGTCTCTTGCAGGATCCTATGAGTGTGGAATCTGTGGCAAGAAGTACAAGTACTACAACTGTTTCCAGACCCACGTACGGGCACACCGAGGTGAGTGGGGCATCCCTGGGGCAGGGCCAAGTGGCTCACACCTCCCTGTTCTCTGCCCGTTCTCCCCCCGGCCCCTCCCGGTGACCCTGGAGGCCCTCAGAGCACCCGTCTTTTCCAGTCTGCCCCCTTTCTGTGGTAGGAGGGGCGCACAGGGCAGCGTGTGGGGTAGGAGGGGGCCAGCAGCCTAGCAGCCAGGCCTGCACTCGCGACTCGCCGGCTGCCCTCAGGGAAGTCTGCATGGTCCTTGTTCCTCTCAGGATACTGCTGTACTACTCGGCATCAGCCTCTCCCAGGAAAGCCCTGTGGTACCTCATGCGCTTCTTGTGATGGCCCAGGAGTGGGGCCAGGGAGCGGTCTCCCATTCCAAAGATGAGGAAACTGAGGCCAAAAGGGAACGGGAGAACGGGGGGTGGCGCCTTCTGCCAGGGGCCACCAACATCTGGGGCCCAGGAAGGTTATCTTACACTCTGTTCCTGCAGAGCTGTGGGAAGAGAGCCTCCTGGGGGGCTGCCTGCCCCGCCGTCTCTCTCATTTGGCACTGTCCCTGCTGTCTTATCCCTTCCTCTCTTTCTCTCTCTCTCTTACAGACACTGAAGCCACCTCAGGGGAGGGAGCCTCCCAAGGCAGTGAGTATTTTTCCCTACTTGTAGCTGGTGGGGCGAGAGGTCGGAGGGTGGGAAGAGGAGACGCTCTCATTCTCTCCCCCCTGGACTGCCCGAGTGGCCCCAGGGAGACACACTGCTGTCCAGGCTTTGGGACCCGAGGGCCCCTATAAAATCAGAACACTGCCTCAGACAGCCTTTCTGAAAGTGCGTTCCGTGGAGCACTGTTCTGGAGACGTTAATAGGTGTTCTGTCATAAAGGGTTCTCTGGCAGATAACTTTGGGAAACCTTGAGTTACACAAAGATCAACAGGTTTCTTTGTGGCGCGACTTCTCAGAGCCCTTACCTGGCAATTGTGCCTGTGTGCCTCTGCAAGGGCTCAGCGTATGCAGCCTCCTCTCTTCTCTTGATCTGGACTTGTGGGGCTGGGGCTCCATTGCTGACATTTGGGAAATGTTATTTCAGAGATTTAGCTCATGAGTACCCATAGCTGCAGGCATGGGTAGCTTACCTGTGGGGCGGAGCAGGGCCTGGCATCTGGAGACAGTGCTCCTGCTCTGCTGCCACAGACCCTGCTTGCCCACCCTCCTAATCTAAACCCACGGGCCTGAGAAGTGGCCAGTCAGATGGGTGTGGGCTGGGACAAAAAACCCCCCTTCCTGATAAGACTGAGCTTCAAGGCCCAGCGCCTCCACTCCTAGGTGTATACCCGACAAGCACTCCCCGTGAGCGCCCCAAACCGGAAACCGCCCACATGCCCAGCAGTAGCTGACTAGGAGAAGAGATTCTAGCATATTCACATGCAGGATTACTGTGGAGCCGATGGAATGAATGATTTACACCAATGTGAGTGCCTCTCACTGACAGTGTTGAGCAGAAGAAGCTGGACACAGAAGAGTACATCGTAACAGTGTTCTGAATAGAGAAAGTGCAAAAGCAGGTGAAACTTGCTGAGGCTGGTAGAAATCAGGGTCGTGTTACCCTTGGGCCGGGGCACAGGGGGGCTTCTCCTGTTGCTGCATTTGTAGCACGACTGTGGAGGTGTTTTCAGTTTGTAAAAAATGGAGCAAGCTGTACACCTACAAGCTGTGCACTTTTCTACGCCAGGGGTCAGCAGACTTTTGTAGCAGGCCAGATGGTACATCTCTCAGCCTGTGTGGGCCAGACATCATGGACGTAACTCACCTCTGCCGCTGTAGCACACACGCAGCAGAGGCAACGTGCAGATGGATCAGTTACCAAAGCGGACCGTGGGCAGGATGTGGCCCGCGGGCCCTGGTTTGCCAGCCCCTGTCGTGCATGCCTGTTTTATCTCCATAAGAAGTTTTTGGAAATAGTAAACAAGCAATACCCAAAGTGAAGGCCAAACAAAGCAGCCTGAGGAGGTGCCTGAGTGGAACAAGCTTAACGGGATTGTGGATTGGTCTTAATATTTCTTCTAAGGAGCTTTCCCATCTAATCTCTGCTGGGATTCTGCTACCATGCAGAAGATAGACAGGGCTGAGATTAGTCCTCTGTTTTCCAGAGGAGAATCTGAGGCTCAGGGAGGCTAGGAGCCTGTGCCCCCTCCTCCTCCATATCCCCACCCGGCCCCTCTTGGCCTGACCCTCGACTCCCGTCTCCCTCCATAGCTCCCTCCATTTCCGGCTCCCATGGTCTGCCTGTGGTCAGCCACATGTTTAAAGGGTTTCCCTGTTTGTCTTTCCTTCTTTGGCTCTTCTAGGTCTCTGGCCTCTCCGGCAGCCCCTCAGTGGTCCGTTGTGTGCCTCTGGCTTCCATTTGCGAAAGGCTCACTGGCTCTCAAGGGCCCTGTCGTCAGGGTATTTTTAGCCCTTTCATTCCTTTTTCTCTCTGTGGAGTTTTCTCCCCACAGCCGTGGCACCTTATCTTATTCTCAGTTCTGCACCCCCACGCTGACCCGGGCGGGACATGATGAGGAGGTTGTTGTCTAAGCTGGATTGCTGAATATGGGAGAGCGTTAAAGCCTGAGCCAGGCTGGGAAATCCTGGGACTGGCCCCAGGAATCAATGCATCCATTCCCTATCCCCACAAATGGGAGAAAGAAATGGAGAAACTGTATCCCAAGGTGGGTTTGGCACTGGCTGGCAGTTCCAGCGAGGCAGAGGGAGGACCCGGCCTCTCCTCCCTTACGTGCTGCCTCTGCCCCACCTCTCTGCAGATGACTGGGGCGTGGGCGTGGGGCCCAGGCAGCAGAGGCCCCCTCCCTGGAGATTGGTGGCATGCCTCTTCCCTGCCTAGTACCCCCTGCCCTTAGAATGTCTGCATGTGCCAAGGCTCCAGTTTGCCTCTGGCCCTTTCAGGCACTAAAGGCATTTTCAGAGACCACTATGGGGGTGGGAGGCTTTGATGTCTTCTGCACCCCTGAGTTGGCTAGAGGGGGCCAGAGGTTTTCCCAAAGAGCAGCTTGATGCTGTGGCCTTGGGATGGGGATGGTTGCTCAGGAGCGGGGGGAGGCCCAGAGGGTGCCCACCCAAGACTGGAGGGCAGAACGTGGGTCAGAGAGGGGCCATGTGCCTTGACTGAGCCTTGGCCAGGAGTTAAGTGAATGGGTGAGTCCTCCTCTTCCCTGCCCCACTGTACACCCTTGGACAAGCTGCCAACCCTTCCTGTGCCTGGGATTCCTCAGGGAGGTGTGCCCAGTGGGCCCTCACTGGGTCAATGGAGGGGACAGGAATACAACCTGCAAGAGTGAGCAAGCGAGAAAGCAAGAGATAGACGGAGTGAGCAGTACGGAAGTCACAGCCTTTTGTAACCTAATCTCAGAAATGACGTCCCGTCGTGTCTCAGATGAACACCACACGTGGGTTGGCTTCAACAGCAAGAGTTTATTGGCTCCTGGCTTTGAGGCTTAGGGAAGACCAGAATCAAGGCATCAGCAAGGCACCTCTCTCCTGGAAGACTGTGATGTTCCAGGGCTGACTGCCGGCAGTTCTTGGGTCCTTGGCCTTTCTGTCATGAGGTGGCAACACACATGGCGGCATCCTCTCCTTTTCCTTCTGGGTCCATTGACTCCAGCTGCTTCTCCTCGTGGCTTTTCCTCATAAAGCCTCCAGTTACAGGATTAAGTCCACACCTCAACTAAAAGTAACGTCTTAAGGAGGTTCTATTTGCAATGGGTTCGTACCCACAGAAATGGATTAAGATTAGGAGCATGTATTTTTCTGGGGTACGTAATTCAACCTACCATCCATCACTTGTGCTGTTTTCTGGTCACTGGGTCCAGCCCAGACTCAAGGCGAGGGGATTAGAGAAGAGCCTGATATCGGCAGGCAGCGTCATTGGGAGCCGTCTCCGAAGCTCCCTACCACAGCCCTCCTAGCTGTGGGGCTTGGGGCAGCTCACTCTGATCCTCAGTTTCCTCCTGTGTAAAATGGGCTACTAATTCCTCCCTTTGTGTGGGAAGTGCCTGGCCTGGTGCCTGGCTCACGGTAAGCCCCCGGGAAGTGGTAGCTGCTGCGACACCACTCTTCTTCTCTAACTTCTGGCAAAGGGAGGCAGGGTGGGTTTTGAACCAGGCCCTTAGGCCCTCAGCTCACAGTGTGGTTTAAGGGTTGGTGGGGGAGTCACTTGAAGGTCCCCTCAATACGGGATCTGCCTGGAATGAGGGTTGGGGCTAGCACTGAGGTCTCCAGGCCTGGAATTCATAGGGGAAAGGAAGCTGGGCACCCTCGGGAGTGGGCGGTGCCAAGGGGCAGGCTGGACTCAGGATTGATTCTCCAGGGGTCATCTAGTTGGGTCCAGGCTGGGCTAGTCCCATCTCAGATTCCTAAAGCAGATGAGCTAGCAAAAAAAAAAAAAAAGAAAAAACCCACCCCAGGTGGTTAAAGCCCTAGTACATGTCTCCCTCCATCCCTCACAGACAACTTCAGGTACACGTGTGACATATGCGGGAAGAAGTACAAGTATTACAGCTGCTTCCAAGAGCACCGAGACCTGCATGCTGTGGATGGTGAGTCAAACCCATCTCAGCCCCTGGCCTTCCCTTCCTCCTACCGAGGGAGGACCCCTGGCGCCCGAGTGAGCCATTGCTCTTCAGTACACAGATTTCTAGTCTTGGAATGATAGGGTTGGAATTTCAGAATCAGAGCTTTAGATCGTAGGCTCTAAGACACAAAGGAAGGATTAGAAGGGCAGCCTTTTGGCAGTGGTCAACTCTGGGGAGGGGGGCTTGGGCAAAGGGGGTATCCCCATCATACTCTGTACCCACTTCTGTTTAGATCACCTCAAGTGAAATGGCTGATTTTGTAGGTCAGAAACAGTCAAATATCAGCAATTTCATATTGAGTCATTTGATAATTTTATGTTGAATATTCATTTGCTCTGGTGAAATTAAACCAATTTTTAAAAATGAACAATGGCATTTTAGAATCTTAGATTCCAGAGTTAGAAATGAGAACAATAGTTGTATGTAATGCATCTTTAGAATCTTAAGAATCCTAGAAACTAAATCTTTGATCTGGAAGGGATCTTCAGGGTCCCCTCTGTAGCCCTACCCCACCCAGCCCCTCTAAAGCTGGGACAACCAGGCCCCACCACCTACTACTGTTGGCACATCCTTTCTCTCCCTCCTTCTTTTCTCTCCTCCACATCTCCTCTTTTTTCCTGCGAGGTGCTGGGGTCCAGAATCAAGCCCAGGCAAGAAGCATCTGCCTCCCTTGGGGGTGGGACTCCCGCCCATGGGGAGGGCCAAAGCTGTGGCGAGGATGAGGAATCAAGGTTGGAACATGGCCTCCTGTGGCCCCCTGGTTTTCTGGGCTTCCATGCTGGCTAGGGCAGCCCACCTGGACCCTAAAGATAAGCTCACTGGCCCGGAGTCTGGGAGCCGCGAGCAGAGGCAGCTGTGGGCAGGGACTAACAGGGCTCCTCTTTGCTTCTTTCCTTCTGCGGCTGCCGCCTCCCGCCTGGGCACAGTGTTTAGTGTGGAAGGGGCCCCCGAGAACCGGGCAGGTAAGTCCTCAGTGGTGCCCCCTTTCCCCTGAGCTCCTGAGATCTGGGGTGCCAGGACACTTAAGGGCCATGTGTTCTCCTGCAGACCCATTCGACCAAGGTGTTGTGGCCACTGATGAGGTGAAGGAGGAACCCCCAGAGCCATTCCAGAAAATCGGGCCAAGTATGCGGGCGTCCCCCTGGGGCTGGGGATGGGGTGGGGAGAGGTGGGGGCTGGTTGAGGGAGGCAGGGCTAAGTCCCATGCTGGAAGGAGGAGGTTTTGCTCATCTGCAGCAATAGCGCTGGCCACTGTGTGGCTGGCCTCCTTGTAGCCCCTTTTGCCCACCTGTCACTTGGGCTGGTCAGTCTTAGGATTTTAGCTTTTGAAGACAGTACAGGGTCAATGTCAGGGCAGTAAAGACACACAGGCTTGGGCTGAGCCCTGGCTTCTGCCCCTTATGTGCTCCGTGCCCTTGCGGCCTGTTAGCCATGCTGAGCCTCAGGCTCCTCACCTGTGGAATGAGGATGATGTTTCCCCGCAGGTTTGTTGGGGGATTAAATAAGGTCGTGGATGTAAATCACTTATTAGCACAGTGCCTGGTACATAGTAGGTGCTCAGAAAATAACTTGCTATTGTCATCTGAGGGGTTTATTAGTGCATGAAGCTGCCCAGAGGATCCACATGTTCCACGCCATGTTCTTGTCCCAGTAGAACTCCCAAGGGTTGGAGTCACATGCACGACTGGCTGATTTTCAGCAGACTTACATTGAGTGTTGTGAGCAAGACAGATATGGCTCTGCCCTCATGTATTTCTTATGGGAGGGGAACAGTAGGTAAGTAAGCAGACAAGAACCTCTGTCTATTCTACAGGGCTCTTGGAGGATGCATCTGTAAAGCGTTTAGCACAGGACCTGGTTCATTCTCAGAGAGTAATCAGTGAGAGATGTTACTGAGAGATAAGCAGGAGCTTGAGAGCCAGCCCAAATATTAATCCCAGCTCTACACTTCATAGCTGTATTATGTCCTGCAAGTTTTCTAATCTCTCTAGTCCATAGGTTCCTTAACTCCAAAATAGGGTGATGACAATAAGACTCACCTCTGAAGATTGTCATGGGGATTAGATGAGATTATATTTGTAGAGGAGTTAGCATAGTCTTTGACAAAAACATGGAAAGCATTAATGAAGTGGTACCCATTAATTATCCAAAAAGATGCAGAATAAGATGAAACTTGTTCTTTATATTTCCAAGTCTAACAGACAACCAGTGCTTGGACCTGGGCAGAATTAATCACAAATTGTAAGGGACATGGAATTGAGAAAACTGAACAGAGTTTGGCAACTTGTCTTTTTGAGAGCTGAGATTGATATAACACTATGAGGCTGCCCCTAGCTACTACTCAGCAAAATAACAATGTGCTTCTTCGGCTTCTGCCACTTGTAAGCAGGCCAGTGCTGCAGAACCTTGAAAACAACTAAGTGTAGAAGAGCAGAAGCCAATAGAGGGACATTGCATTCTGTAGGGACCAGTCACCACAAGGTCAGGGAGAAGAGGAAAAACCCTGGCAGCATTGCATGGGAGGGACACCTTCCACATCTCACATAGCTGAGCACACCAGAGAATTAGGTACTGGAGTTGGAGGAAGCTGGAGCCTTGATAGAGCAAAGGTTTCCTATGTATAATTCTGCTTGCTGGAGGGAGATAGACTGAGAAGCTGTGAGCGTCACCTCTTCAGCTGTAAATCTGAGAATTCTACTACCATGACAATGCACAGAGGACAAAACTGAGGACAATTTATTCATGTTATCTATTGAAACAAAGTAAGTCTGGATTCATTTATTGGTGACTTGCCTTTTATGTCTAGATAAGAATGAGCAACGTAAGAGAAGAAACAAAAACAAAACATGGGAACTATGAAAATTCCACATAACAAGAAAATGAGAGTTTAGGAGACTCACAGGGAAAGCATACCTCTGAAAATGATCTACTGTAAAATCTAGAAGAAAATTCCATTTGACAACCTCAATTGAGTATAAGAAAATATGACTTGTGAAAAAGGATCCTAAAGTTGTATGGTGAGAAAGCAGCAGGATAAGATGAAGAGGCAACGGGAGGGGTGAAATGAGGAAGCATTGCAAGGAAGCTGAAAATATAAGAACAGAATTAAAACCTACATTGCAGATTATAAAAAGCAGAAGTTGATTTAGTGATTTGAAGGACAAACTTGAACAGATGATGATAATGAAAGGAAAAATGCTAAATATGTAGAACAGGTAATCAATTGCAGATAGTTGGTGTTATAGTACCAGTGGAACAGAAGCAAAACTCCAAAAATAAAATAGAAGAAATTTTGCTCCGCTAAAGGAAGACCTGTGTATACAAATTTAAAAGGCTTGCCATGTGTCAGGTAGAGTCAATATAAAGTGAACCATACCTAAATAGATCTTAGTGACTTTTTTAAACTACAAAGATAAAGGAAGAAAATTATATGGGCATCTAAGCATAAAAAAAAAGTTTACCTGTAAATGAATTTAAGTTGCTTCAAACTTGTCTGCAACACTAAATGCTAGAAAACAATGGAGTAAGTTTTGAAGGAAAAAGATTATGATCTAGGAACTTTATAACTAGACAAATTGTGATTTACGTGTAGAGAACAAAGCAAGGGCTCTAAAACATAATTCTTCTCCCATATTCCCATCTTCAAAAAAAAAATTATTTGAAGATAGACACCACTGAACAGACTGGTAAGGCAGGAGCTCAATTATGAGGAATTTGTGGTATAAAAGAAATTGGAGTGATTACTAAAACCAGATAAACTAAAAGAAAGTTTCAAATGTTCCAAATCTGACTATAAAATTGAATGCATAAAATGAAAATCATTGTAAAAGCTTAAAAATATTTTTTTTAAAAGCAGAAGGAAAGGAATAGGTGAGGAATAAAGTTAGTTAGGTTAAACCAATTCTACTTAAGTGTGGTCTCCAGACCATTATTGCCTGGAAGCTTGTTAGAAATGTAAATTCTTAGGCCACACCTAGACCTACAGAATCAGAATCTTTGGGGATGGAGCCCAGCAATCTTTGCTGTAACAACCTTTCTAGGTGATTCTGAGGCACATTGAAATTTGAGAAGCACTGGGTTAAACTGCCTTTCTCAATGGTGATAGACTTAAAAATCTCATTTCTCTCTTGATTTTAGTAATAGAGAAATATATGCTGTCCAAAACAGTAGAGACTATTGGAGAATAATGGAAAATCATGGAATATTGGAGAATAATGGAAAAACCGTTCATCAACTGAAAATTAAGGCAACAACCAGAAAGGATGGAGCATGAAAAATAATCATAACACAAAATCAAACATACATAAAACAAATAAAACCAAATCAATTATTCCAATAAAAGTAAATGGCATAATCTCTTCTGTTAAAAGACAAAGATTCTCAGATTAATTTAAAAGAATCAAATTATTATTTATTAAAGACATATCTAGTTAGTCCTTATCTTTTACTCTGACCTTGAGCTTCTCTTTCTCAGGGAACTATTTCCTACTTCCTTAACTAGATAAAAAATTTCCATTACGGTTTTTTTTTTCTTTTTTTTTTTTTTTTTTTTTTTTTTTTT
This sequence comes from Tolypeutes matacus, assembly GCA_026826555.1. Lineage (NCBI taxonomy): Eukaryota > Metazoa > Chordata > Mammalia > Cingulata > Chlamyphoridae > Tolypeutes > Tolypeutes matacus. The sequence goes on from JAKSZT010021121.1 coordinate 1,223,056, forward strand.
TTTTTTTTTAACAAGAGGGTCCCAGGGTTCGAACCCCGGTCCCTCCATGTGGGAGACGGACGCCCAACCAGTTGAGCCACATCCGACCCCCGTCCATTACGGTTTTCATAGCATTGTTATATCACCTTCCTAGAGTACTTATCATGGTTGTAGTTTTAAATGTATTTGTGTGATTATTTGATTTTTCAGTCTCCTGCTTCAGACTGCAAAGTTCATGAGGGCATGAACCATGGCTGTTTCTGTTCATCATTTTGTGCTGGTACTTAGCATAGTACCTGTTTAATGAACAAAAGTGCAAGAAAGTTTAGGAAAAATGTATTTAGGCACATGCAGACAAATAGAAAGCAGGGTCTGATGAACAATGTAAATATAAAAAAACATAATATTAATACCAAGCAAACTAAAAAATATAATTAAAAGTTAGAGCAGTGGTTCTTTCCCATGCCACAGAATCTTCGGGGGGGCTTGTTAAAGATTGCTGGAACCCACCCCTAGAATTTCTGTGCCAGTAGGTCTGGGGTAAGTACTGAGAATGTGCATTTCTATTAGGTTCCCAGGTGATGTTGATGCTGCAAGTCCAGGGACCATCCCTTGAGAATCACTGTTAGAAAATATTTATTGTTCATAAAGGGTACAGCTCACAGTGAAGATTTTGAACCCATGAGCCTTTATGTATCTCATGAAATTATGTCTAAATTTACAAAATAAATTTTGAAATACAGTGAAATGGGAGAATTTATCATAACCCTTAGTCTTTTACAGAGCAAGTAAACAAACCTTTTACATAGAATCTGAATAATATAATTTATACACAGCTGACCCTACAACTTTGAAACCTACAAACAGCAAGTAATATATCTTTTTCCGGTGTTCATGGATCAGTTATAAAAGTCCTTTACCCCAAATTTTTAAACTTCTTTATGAGGGGGAGGGGAAGGGGCCATAAACAGAGTAAGAAACCAAGTAAGAAAAATATGTATGTTTGTAAACATATATAATGTTGATTTCCTTAATCTACGAAGGGTTTTTAGATGTTCTTAAAAGGCAAATATACCTTTAGAAACATAGGCTGTAAACACAAATAGGAAAATCACAAAAGAAAAAAACCTTACAATTAAATATAAAACATATTTAATTTCATTAGAAATAAAAAGAAATGGAAAACAAAAACAGCAGTTCAATATGACTCCCCAGTCCCCGCTTACGATGGCCAGGGTTTAAGGTGTTGATACTTAATGCTGGTGCAGTATGTGGAAACAGCCTTCTTCACACCTTTCTTTTGAGGATGAAAATTAGCCCAACCTTTTAAATGTATAATCTCTTCCTATTTCTTGGAATTTATCCTGAGGAAATAATGGAGCAAATGTGCAAAAGGTTTTTACAAGGATGTGGATCTCAGCGTTTTTTTCTTTTTTGATACAGGAAACAACTTTGAAATGGTCTAAATGTCCCTTGACATAGGGGACTGGATCAGCAAATTCTAGAGTCCGATAAGAACCACGTAGCCAATAAATGCCAGTCAAGATCAATATGTATTGATTGGGCAAGATGTCCACAAAGTATTTTCGATTGAACACAAAGAGGATATGGATCAGGCTTGGCTAAGTCAAGGCCCACAGGAGCCAGACAGATGAAGTCAGTGGAGAAGCCCCACATGAGCGGGAGGGAGGAGTGGGGATTGGGGCGAATGGCAAGATAGGCACTCACCCTCAAGGGGATAGCTGCTACTTTTTGTTTTGCGATTACAGATGATTGAAATTTCTCTTTATATTTTCATTTTATATTTGTATTTATCAGTATTTTATAATTTTCCCCCAGTGAACAATATTACATCAGAAATTTTTAAGAAGAAAGAAGTTAGGCAGTGCCAAAAGAGAGGTAAAGATAAAGTCTGGTGGGTCCTGAAAGGAAGAAGTGACCCCTTCTGCCTGGGGGAGGGCGGGGGTTGGAGGCAGGGAAGGTCTTGGAGACCAGGGGACCCACATTTGACCATTGCAGAGGGCAGGGTTTGCAAAAGGGGTGTTAGGAGGTTGGCGTTGGAGATCATCTCAGATGACCCCCGTTTCCTGAGCACTGAGGCTGGGGGTGGAAGCGATGAAGGGGAACAGTGTGTGCCAGGTACTGTTCTAAGCACTTGACATATATGTTTAATCCTCACAGCAATCCTATAAGGGTCCCCATTTTACAGATAGGGAAACTGAGGCACAGAGCGATTAAGAGACTTGCCCAAAGTTACACAGCTCTGAATGGCTGAGCTGGGATCTGAACTGAGGCAGTCTGACTCCAGAGTCACGGCTCCTGATTCTAGTTGGTGGTCCCAGAATAGGGAGGGAGTTGTTGGGGGGCCAGGGGAGCATGCTGTTCCTCTGGATGGGGGCAGGGATCCATTCCCACACCTCCCTCTCCTTGGACAGAAACCGGCAATTACACCTGTGAATTCTGCGGGAAGCAGTACAAGTACTACACACCTTACCAGGAGCATGTGGCCTTACACGCCCCCATCAGTGAGTACCTTCTCCGCTCGGAGGGAGGGCTGGGCAGCCATAGGCCGGAGCTCCGGAGCTTTGCCAGGAGAGGTTGAAGCCAAGGTGAGCTTGGTTCTGGGTCAGTCTCTAGTTCTCCAGGTCTGACCTGGGCCCACATTTCTTCAGTGGTTGGAATAGCTGGGAAAGACCCACCCTTGAGCCCGGAGTGTCATTCCTCCCTCCGTGGAATGTAGGCTTTGGACTCAATGTGGATTTTGGGTTAGGAGGGTGAGTTGTACTTGTCCTAGTCCCTCGGTGGTTCTCCTCCCACCTCCAAATTATGTGATTCTGTAGCAGCCGTGTCTGTGTGGTGCAGCTTCAGTCTGAACTAATGCAGGGACTGGCCACCCTCCCCCATACCTCCCGGGGCTAGGGGCATGGTGAGCACGACAGGACAGCTCCCCCTTCTGCCCTTGGTGGTGGAAAGGGCAAGGAGATGGAACGGGCACTAAGATGGGAGTTGGCAGCTCCGGGCCCTAGTCTTGGCTGGGTCACAGGCTTGCTGGGGCCTTGGGCAGGTGCAGCCCGAATCTGGAACATGATCCCTCACTCTTCCCCTGGCAGAGAAGGGAATGGGTCTAAGGGCCCTTCCCAGGGGGACATCCTGGTGGTCTTTCTCCTCCTGATGCCTGAGGGTTCCCTGCTGATTTCTCAGTTCTCCTGCATGTCAGAGGGGCACCCCATCCTGAGACCCCCACACTCATGGAAACTGGGAGCCCCTCAGACCTCTTCTCTGTGTACAGGTGGGAAAACCAAGGTTCCCACAGGTAAGAGGTTTAAACAGTTGCAGGGCAGCCAGGCAGGATGTGTAGGAGTATATTTGGCATGTCACTGCCTTTGTTTCTCTCAGCAGAGCTCAGGACATCTGGGTGGGCAGAGGTGTCCAGATTTTGGAGGGTGTGGACAGCTTCACCCTGAATTCACCCCTGGCTTGAGGCATGCGTGTCCCGTTGGGTGGGCACTGGCCCATCTGATGGCCTCTCCAGGCTGGTGTCGAGGTGACAGGGCTGTGGCTGGGCTGACTTTGGCCACCCCCTCTGGGCATCCCGCTTTCCGTAGGCAGGAACATGCCCCCACACAGCTGCCCACCTGTGCTCTCCGGTGAAGCAGCAGTTGCCCTGCCTCCTGGTGCCCAGCAGGGGGTGCTGGCCCGAACACACTTAGAGTCACTTACAGGCCAACCCATGGCCTTGGGTTCAGCCTTTGCAAAATATCTCCAGTGCCACTTCTGTTCTTCCCCCAAACGGCTCTTCCCGGGGCAAGTTGAGTAAGGTCACGGCGTTAATAAGAGGGGGGAGCCTAGCTTGGAACACAGGCAGGTGGGCTCCAGGCTCTTGCTCTTTGGGAAGCTGCGCTGCATCTCCTGTCCAAGGGTGCAGTGGGAAGGGATGCAGTGCTTGTCCTTGACCTCTTCCTTAACAACCAGGTGCTTTTTCCCTGAAAGGCTTCCACTTTTTCTCTCATCCTCGTTTTCTTCTCCTCTCTTTTGGGCTGTCTTTCTATCCCTGTTTATTGAATCAATCTCTTTATTCTTTCTACTGCTCTCTGAAGTATGAGGAATCTTGGATCCTCTGTGTATAAAATACAGCGCAAGACATTTAAGCTAGACCCAACAGGCACTAACTTTCTGAGGCTGACCAAGAAATAGTCCCTCCATTGGTCTCTGAATCCAGAGATTTGTGTGCCGGTGGATTCTGTGGAGTCAGGCTGGACATGATGGCCTCAGCAGGTGCTGTCCAGGGCGGGGGCTGGACAGACCCTGGGTCTGTGGACTTGTGAGAGCATCTGGATGGAAACAGGCTGGGTGAGGCATGAGTTCTTCGTAACGGAGCACACAGTGTGCATTCTTTTGAGTCTGACTTCTTTCGCGCAGCAAAATGACTTTAAGACTCACACCTGTTGTTCTCTTATCAGTTATTCTTTTTCACTGCTGAGTAGTATTCCATTGTAATGACACTGCCACAGGTTGTTTAGCCATTTACTGGTAGATCCATTTGGGTTATTTCCAGGTTTAGGCTATTAGAAATAAAGCTGATATGAGAAGGCTGGCACACAGCTTATCGTGGACATACATATGTGTTCATTTCTCTAGGGTAAATGCCAAGGAATAAAATTATTGGGTCCTGGGGGAGCAGTATGTTTAACTTTGTAAGAAACTGACACACAATTTCCAAAATGGCTGCAGCATTTCACACTCCCACCAGCCGTGCATGGAAGTTCCTCTTGGTCCACGTGTGGTGGTGGTGGGCTTTTTAATTGTAGCTATTTTGGTGAGGGTGCAGTGGCATCTCATTGTCTTCACAATTTGTATTTTCCTGATGACCAGTGATGTTGAGCATCTTTTCATTTGCTTATTGGCCATTTGTATATTTTACTTTGGAAATTGTTGCCCAGTTTTTGGTTAGGTTGCTTGTCTTTATTGTTATGTTTTAGGCGTTCTCTATATATTCCAGACTCAAGTGCTTTGTCAGATATATATATATAGTGTGTGTGTGTGGATATTTTCTCCCAGTCTTTGGCATGCCTGTTGGCTTTCATACAGTGTCTTTTCTTGAGCAGAAGTTGTTCAATTTGATGAGATCCAGTTTATCATTTTTTTCTCTTTTACAGTTAGTGCTTTCTGGGTCCTTTCCAGGAACTCCTTGCCTACCTCAATGTGGTGGAAATGTTTCCCTTTATTATCTTTGAGAAACTTTATAATTTTAGCATTTATTTTTAGCTTTTGCACTTAGGTTCATTTCGAGTTACCTTTTGTGAGTGGTGTGAGGGATGGGTTGAGGTTCATTTTATTCCATAAATGGTCCCAGCACCATCTGTTAAAGGAGAATCCTTTCCTCCTTGCATTACATTGGAACCTTTGTTGAAAATCAGTTGAATGAATAAATAAGTGAGTTTATTTTTGTTCCATTGATCTATTGTCTGTCTTTAAGCCAATTCTTTATGTTCTTGATTACTGGTGCTTTATAGTAAGGCTTAAAAATCAGGCATTATAAGATTTCCAACTTTGTTCTTTTTCTGGGTTATTTAGCTATTCTAGGTATTTGGCTTTTCCATATAAATGTTAGAAACTTCTAGCCAGTTTCTACAAAAAGCCAGCGTTGATTTTGGTGGGGAATAACATTGAGTCTATAGACCAGTTTTGGAATAATGAACCTCTTAACAATATTGAGTCTTCCAGTCCTTGAGCATAATGTATCTCTCCATGTAAATTAGGTGTTTTTAAATTTCTCACAGCAATAGTTTGTGCTCTTCAGAGTAGATCTCTTGTACATATTTCATTAAATTATCTCAAAGTATTTTATGTTTATTGATGCTATTGTGATTTTTTTGTGTTATTTTCCAATTGTTCATTGCTATAACATAAAAACACAATTTTGTATATTGAATTTGTATCCTGCAACTTTGCTAAATTCACTTATTAGTTCTAATTTTTTTTGTGGATTTCTTAGAATTTTTCCTTTATATATGATGATGTCATCTGCTAGTAAAGACAGCTTTGCTTCTTCCTTCCCAATGTATAGTCCTTTTTTTTTTTTCACTCTTTAAAACAGACATTTTATCTTATTTTTTCCAAGTTCACCAGTAGTCTTGCTCAAACTACATATATTTGTCTTGGGTACTGTCATGCATACCAGTTTATCATTTATAGCACAGCTTCTGGCAATCAAAAAAAAATAGAAACAAATTAAAATTGGGGAAGGGCAAAGCATTAAAAATATCATTTGATTGTCATTTTTACAATACTTAGTGAAAGTGAGTTAGTCACACATTAATATTACATAATGTTCAGTGATCTGTGTAGTAGTTTTTCATTTAAAAAATTTGTTGAAGTATATTGTTTCGTACATGAACGATACACTTACATAATAAGTGTAAAGTAAAAATCGTGAACTTACAAAACAAACATGCATAACATCATACATGGCTCCCGTGCATCACCCCACCACCAGTACCTTGCATTTTTGTGAAACATCTGTAACAAACTATGAAAGATCATTGCCAAAGTATTACTACTAACTATAGTCTGTATCTTACATTTGGTGTATTTTTCTCCAGCCTACCCTATAATTTTTTTTGTTGTTCGTAATTCATACAATTTATCTAAAGTATACAATATATTCGTTTTGTTATTATTATTTTCTTCTTCACTGTACTGGTAAGGAGCTTCCAGGACAGTGGTGAATAAAATAAATGAGCCGATAGCCCTGCCTTGTTCCCCATCTTAGGGGTCAGTTTTTCATCCAGTGTCATCATTTTCATTTTTCAGTGCTATGTTAGCCAAAGCAGGATTTCATCCATGCCCTTGATCAGGTTGAGGAAGTTGCTTTCCAGTCCTGTGTACTGAAAGCTCTTATCATAAATCGGCATCACGTGTTTTTTCTACATCTATTGAGATGATTCTGTGATTGTCCTTTGTTCTGTTAGTGTAGTGAACTTTGTGGATTTTTTTTCACATAAGTCACCATGCCTATACTTTATTAAAATAACAGTAGTAACAACAGAAAGTTTTGCTTTGAAATGAACAGAAGGAGGTTACCGTGTTGGGATCTTCCTTCTTTGGTGCCAGAAGGAATGACTTCCTTCTTTGAAGCTTCTTTTTTCTTAGATAGGCATCTAAATTATTTTAAGACTCGGGTGATTTGTCGACTTAATCTGCTTTCAAGAACATGTTTTTCTGCTCACTTCTTTCTAAAATTCTCCAGGATTTTGCCTGGCTTTTAATATCTCCCAAAATTGACCCCTCAAAGGCAGGGAACTACATTCCTAGGATTAGCAGAGTGCCCTGAATTCAGTCAATGATATGCTAATGATGGTATTATTAAAGTAAATAGATGTTTCTGGTGAAAGTTTTTTTAAAAACAGCTTTATTGAGATATATCTTCGTGCAATAATTGCCCATATTTCATGTGTACGATTTGATGAGTTTGATACACATCCACAGAAGCTCCACCACATTCAGGGTATAAACACCAGGCGTGCCCACAGCTTCCTTGTGTCCTTGTATCATCCCTTGCTCTCTACCTCTCCATCTCCAGGTGGGCTTTGATCTGCTTCCTGTTACTATAGATTAGGTTGCATTTTCTAGAACTTTACATAGATGGAATCTTATAATATATACTCTTTTTGTCTGACTTCTGTCATTCAGCATAATTATTTTGAGATTCACCCATGTTTGCATGTTTCAATAGTTCATTCCTTTTTATTGGTGAATGGTATTATCCATTGTGTAGGTAAATATACCACAGGTTCCTTCATCCATTCATCTATGGATGGATATTTGGGCTTTTTCCAGTTTGGAGCTAAAACAAATAAAGCTGCTATGAACATTTGTGTCTAAGTCTTTGTATGGACAGGTGCTTTTATTCCCTTGGGTAGCTACTTAGGAGTGGAATGGCTGGATCATATGGTAGGTATATATTTAATTTTTAAGAAACAGCCAAACTGTTTTTCAAAGTGGTTATGCCATTTTACATTCCCAGCAGCAGTGTATAAGAGTTCCTGTTCCTTGCAGACCCTGGTGTAGTCAGTCTTTTAAATTTCTCATTATGATTGTAATTTTCATTTCTCTAATGACTAATGATTTTGAGCATCTTTTTATGTGCTTTCTTGACATCCACGTATGTTCTGTGGTATTATCCATTGTGTAGGTAAATATACCACATGGGACAAAACCTGTTTTTGAATTGTTTCCTTATTAATGAGTTTTGAGAGTTTTAAAAATTATATTCTGAATAAAAGTCCTTTATCAGATATTTTCAGATATTTACAAATATTTTCTTCCAGTCTGTGGCTTGTTCTTTCGTTTTCTTAAAAGTATCTTTAGGGGTGCAGGTATAGCTCAGTGGTTGAGCACCTGTTTTCCATGTACAAGGTCCCAGGTTCAATTTCCAGTCCCTCAAAAAAAAAGGTACTTTTAAAAGAACAGATGTTTTAAATTTTGATGAAGCCATATTTATCAATTTTTTCTATTATAGATTATGCTTTTGATGTTGTACCTAAGAGAACTTTGTCTTGCCATATTTATATTTTCTTTAATTTCTCTCAACCCTGTCTTATACCTTACAGTGTACAGGTGTTGCATATTTTTGCTGAATTTATCCCTATCATTTCATATTTTCATGTTATAAATAGTATTGCTTTTGTGATTGTAATTTTGAATTGTTCGTTGCTAGTATATAGAAACTCAGTGGTTTTTAAATACTGATCTTGTATCCTGCAACTTTGATAAATTCACCTATTAGTTCTAACTAATTTTGGTATATTCCATTGGATATGTTACTTAGACAATTATGTTTTCTGCAAACAAAGACAGTTTTACTTCTTCCTTTCCAACCTGGATGCCTTTTATTTCTTTTTCTTGCTTTATTGCAAGTGGCTAGAATTTCCAATACAAAGTTGAATGGAAGTGTGAGAGCAGACATTCTTATCTTGTTCCTGATTATAGAGGGAAAATATTCAGTAGGTTTTGTTGTTGTTGTTGATGCCCTCTATGAGAATGAGGAAGTTCCCTTCTGTTCCTAGTTTGCTGAGAGTTTTTATTAAAAATGGATGTCGGATTTTGTCATTTTTTTTTTTAATGTGTCTATTCAGTTGATCATGACATTTTCTCTTTAGTTTGTTGATGTGGTGAATTACATTGATTTTTGAATGGTAAACTATCCCAATATTCCAGGGATAAGAATAGAGTCTATCTTGTTGAATATTCCATAGCCACTTGAAGAAATCCTGCTGTTGTTGAATGTAATGTCAGTTAGGTTAAGCTGGTTGACAGTGTTCAAATCTTCTATTCCTTTCTGCTTGTTCTATCAAGTAATGAGAGAGATGTGTTAAAATCCCCAACTATAATTGTGGATTTATCTGTGTATTAGCCAGGGTTCTCTAGGGAAACAGGACAGGAGATATTGGTAAATAAATGAGATTTTATAAATGGGGATGCAAAAGTCCAAATTCTGTAAGGTGGGCTGCAAAACGGGGGCTCCTATGAAGGTGTTTGATGAGTTCCCCAGGAAATGCTGGCTGTCAGAAGTAGAGATGGGAATTCTCTCTGAATGCTGAAATAACTTCCCCTTTTAACGCCTTCAACTAATTAGAGGAGACATTACTTATTGCTGACAACCATCTGTGCAATCAACTCAATGATAATTAAAGTCCAAGAAATGCCTTTGTATTACAGTTAGCCCAGTGCTTGCTTGACCAAACAACTGGGCACCATTACCAGGCCGAGTTTACACATTAGCCTAACCATCAGTCTGTTTCTCCCTTTAGTTCGATCATTTTTTATTCATGTATTTCAGAGTTCTGTTACTAGGTGAATACACTTAGAATTGTTTTGTGTTGATGAATGGACCCTTTGAAAGTTTGCAATGCCTTTTATCTCTGGTAACACCCGCTATCCTGAAATCTTAATATAGCCAGTCCAGCTTTCTTATATAGTGTATGCATGGTACATGTTTTCTCATCCTTTTCTTTTAAATTATTTCTTTGTATTTGAGGTATGCAGATATATTTGGTTCTTGCTGTTTTATCCAGTCTGACAGTCTCTGCCTTTTAATTAAAGTGTTAAATCCATTTACATTTAATATAATTTATTGATGTAGTTGGGATTGAGTTTATCATCTTGGCTATATTTTTTCTATTTGTCCGTCTGTTCTTTTGTTCCTTTTTTTTTCTTATTTTCTTGCCTTCTTTTATATTCATCAAGTTTTTACAAAATCTCTTCTGTTAGCTTTCTAGCTGTTCCTCTATTTTTTTAAGTGGTTACTCTATGGTTTATAATATGCATCTTTAATGTTTCACAATCTACCATGAATTTATATCATAATGCATACATATAAGAATCTTATTAAAACTACTTCTATTTAGTACCCTCCTCTCCTTTGTGTTATCCCTATCATACATACATGCCTACATGTGTTCTAAACCTTACAACTGTTCTTTTTGCTTTGAACAAAAATTATCTGTTAAAGAAATTTTAAAAATGAGAACATGTCTTTTATATATACTACATATTTAACATTTCCTGTGCTTTCCTTTCCTCTGTAAATTTGAATTTTGTTATCATTTTCCTTTACTCTGAAGAACTTCCTTTAACATTTCTTATTTGTCAGTTGGTTGGTGATAGGTTCTCTCAACTTAAAGTGTTTTTATTGCATTCTCTCTTTTGAAGGATATTTTCTCTGGATATAGAATTCTAGGTTAAGAAATTTTCTTTCAGCACTTTAAAAATGTCATTCCTTTATCTTCTGATGAGAAGTCAGCAATCATTCTGATTGTTCTTCTGTATTTAATGTGTCCTTTTTTTCTCTGGATGCTTTTAAAATATTTCTCTGTATTACTGATTTCCAGCAATTGGGTGATGCTATGTAACTTTTTTTGTATATCCTGTTCAGGGTTCATCAAGCTTCTTGGGCTAATGGATTTTGAAATTTCAAAAAGTTTCAGCCACTATTTCTTCAAATGATTATCCCTCCAATCTCTTAGGTTTCTTATGAGAACAGTCAGCCATCTATCTGAGACTCTTCCTTTTCCGGTAAGAGACCAGGTGGGAATTTTAGAGTGATAATGTTTCATGTAAGATTAGCACATTGTTGAGTTAAATGAGTAAGGAGCCCAGGAAACTCATCCTGGCTCAGTCCAACCTGACTGGCCCAGCTCTGTGGCCCTGGGACTGGTGCCCATTCCTCTTTGAGCTTCAGTGTCCCTGTCTGCCTTATCCAGCCTTATAGGAGACAGCTTCATGGCACAGTGATGTCCTCGTTGGGCATCACCTCTTTGTGCTCTACTCTTGTGGCTCTGAACCTTACTTTACTGGCCATTCTTCCATTGATTTACTGGTTTGTTGATACCAGAATTTCTACTGAGCACATACTGTATGTTGGGGAATGGGCCAGGTACTGAATGCATCAGTAGATGAAACTGGAGGGTCTCTGCCATCACAGAGCATATGGGCTAATGAGGGGAAGAGACACTGACCAGAAGATCATGTGTCATTGTTGCTGGTGGTCGGTACTTGGTAGGGGGAGGAGAGACCAGGTAGGAAGGAAGTGGGGGAGGGCTCTCTGAGGAAGCGATGTTTAAGAGGTATGTAGACCCAGAGTAGGTAGCCAAGCAAAAATTTGAGGGAAGAACATTGCAGAGAGGGGGAATAGCCTAGGCAAAGGCCATGAAGCTTGGAAGAGAAATGGTATTATAGGATGCGAGAAGGTAGGAGGGTGGGGGTAGGGAGCTAGGAAGAAGCTGGAGAGGTGAGCAGGTCCTTAGGCTAGGGTGGTTTAAAATGAACAGGTGATTCCTCAAGGTGTTTTATATTGTGTGCTTCATGGGTATCCTGAGCTTCCTGTCACAGTGAGGGGCGGGGGGTGGGACTGCCAGGATTTTTATAGTAGGAGTCATAGATAGTGAAAAGGTCCGAGCCAGATGGGCTTCCAGAAACCATTCTGCATGTGCAGAGACCGAATCCTAAGGGAGAAAGCAGCATGCTCAGTCTGTTGCCCAGAAATTCCCTGTTCCTTGCTCGAAGGTCCCTGGGTGTGTGGGTTGGTGCCATGGGCCCCACGGGGCCTTGTGCAAAGGCCCCCCGTGAGCAGCCAGCAAGTTTGAGCTCCTCTCCAATCCTGACACTCAATTGCTGTGAGTCCATAAACAAGTGTGTAAACACTTCTGGGCCTTGGTTTCCTTCCCTCTAAAAAATATCAGTAATAACTGCTTACATTTGAGTAACCATTTGCCATTGAAGTTCGTCTGCAATTTTATTGTGCAGAAACCCTGTGAGGTTGGGCACGCAGAGGTGGCCATCCCACTTTTTTTTTTAATCAGTGGAGTGAAGGAGTTAAGGGGTGAAGCAACAAATGTAAATGTCCCAAGATGGTGGAGGCCAAAGGTAGTAGAACTGGGATTCAGAGATGGGTTTGCCTGGTTCCCAAATCAGTGCTGGTCCCATTTCAGTGAACTACTCACCATGGCCCTGAGCTGTGGGGACATCGAGGAGAGGAGTCCCTGGACCCCTACCACAGTGTTTGATGTGTAGCCTTATGCTGTGGATAAAAAAATTGGGGAACTATTAGGTGGGCGTCCATCTTGTTGGAGGCAGGGGCCTCTGAGGTCTTTGGCTCTGATGCTGAAAGGGAGCCAGGGAGAAAGGGAGGAAGTATACAGAACTATCCCTCGCCACCCAGACCTCTGTGCTTCCTGAGTCAGAAAGCCGGTGTCCGGGGAGTGGGAGTCCGGGGAGCAAGGTACCACCCAGTTTGTCTGCAGACTGAGGCCTTGGGGAATTCCCCCTGGGATTGGGGCGAGGGGGAAGAGGGCTGCCTTCAGGGGGCTGATACTGAGGTATCCCCTAGCTCCCGGCATCTGGCCACCACCTGGAGGGGGGTCTCCAAAGGGGCAGGAGGCTCCCGAGTCCTCTGAGCTCAAGGCCTCAAGTTGGTGAACAGAGGACCATAGAGTGGCTTCCTGTTTCTGCCCCTCACTTCCTGTGTGGCCTTGGGCAATGCCCTGCTTCCTGCTTCTCTGGGCCAGGAATGGGCAGAGGTGAAGGATCAGGGAGGGCCCTTTAATTTGTTGACTCTGAAAGCAGTGGGTGGCTTCTCTCATGCCCGGGGTGGACACTGTCCTGGGAGCGAGGACATAATGAGACCCCTCCACCACCTCCCAGAGGCAGGGGGCAGCAGCAGGCCCTGCTCAAGGCAGGTCAGTGCTATCAGCCAGAAACTGGGGTCCAGGTAGTGCCCTCAGGATGTTACAGAAAGTGCCTGTGGGTTCTCCACGCCCCTGGCAGCACCGGAGGAGTCCCTTTGCCTCGCTGCCCCACCCTTCTCCCTTTCATGGGCTGAGTTGCAGATTTTGCCTGTTCTCTAAGTGGGAAGACCAGTGTTGTCGCCCCTTTTGTTTTTAACGGGAGTGTGGCAGGTTCAGGGTGCCTTCCCCCCACACACACTGGTAGTGGCACAGGGCAGTGACTGCTTTGTCCAGGCCACTAGATGTGGAGACCACTTGAGAATCAGCCCCTGCTTCTCCGTGACTCCAACTTCTGTGGAGAGTTCAGGCAGGAATCAGGGTTTTGGAGGAGGCGTCTGCATAGTGGGGACACAGGCCGCCCCACTAGCAGGAGCTGCTGCACTTACTTCAGTGAAAGCAAACCAGGTTACACACCGTCCCCCCAGAACAGTACTTTCCAGTCACTGTACTTGGAGGGCCTTAGAACCCCTTCTTCTAAAATCTTGGGGACAACATCAGGCCCCTCTGCCTTCCCCTAGCCTTGCCCATCACCCCAGCATGTCCTCCCTCTGTATCTTTCGACATGCCTCTAGGCAAGTCTTCCTATGAAGGAAAAGAGGCTTAGTTGCTGGAAAATGCACTCAAGCCTGGGTTAAGTATTTCAAAGGCCCAAAGCACGGGTCAGAGGCCAAGTTCTTGGACACTCAGAAACTGGGCTGGTCAGGGGTTATGGGTGACCTGCACAGGTAAATGGCCTCCAGGTAAGACTGAGTGTGAGCTGGTGGTCAGGCTTCCCTAGAGGAGAAGCGGGTGAAGGTTGTAGACGCCTGGACTTCCTGGGCTCGGGGAGGGAGCGAGGGCCCTTGCACCGAGAAGAGGTCTGGCGGAGCCAGTCCCGACCCTGGCACACGTGGGGGCCTGTGGCCTGGGAAAACTGATCACCCCAAGGGCCCGCGGGGACTGAGAGCGTGATCCTCTCAGGTACCGCCCCTGGGTGGGAGCCACCGGACGATCCAGACACGGGTTCTGAGTGTTCACATCCAGAGGTCTCCCCGTCTCCACGCTTCGTGGCAGCGAAGACCCAGGCGAACCAGTCGGGGAAAAAAGCTCCGGCCTCGGTGGTCCGCTGCGCCACGCTCTTACACCGCACCCCTCCAGCCACCCAAACCCAGACGTTCCGCACTCCAAATTCGGGATCTCCAGCAAGCAAGGCAACCGCAGGTACCAATGGCCTATGTCACCGCCACGCTTCCTCCTCCCGCCGCCCTCCTCCCCGCCTGCCGCAGCTGAGGCCGTTGTTCCCTTGCAAGAGTGAGGGTGGAGGTCCCATAGTGCTCTGAGACGCTGCCTCTGGCTGGCTCTGCGACCACGGCAAGCCGCCACCCTCTCTCAGCCTACGTTTTCTCACCATAAACCAGAGGGTTCTACGAGGTGGTTTTCAAACTACTTTTTTCAAAGCTGTAGAAATCCCCCACCCCACCCCTGTCCAAATCATGGCCTATGAGCCTGTTTTATTTGGCTTTCCCAAAGTTACTTAAATTTTTAAATTAATTATTGCAACATAGAAACATTGGGGGATTTGTTTTTAGCTGACCCTGAAAAGTCAGATCTGGTAGTCATGGGCCCACTTTCCTGCAGGGCAACAATTGGCTGGGGCTGAACCACAACTGCCTCCTTCAACAGGGCATGTGCTTCCCAGTTTAGTTTTCCACAGTCTCCACCACTCCCTACTGCCTCTCCAACACAGAGGCCACCTGGCAGCTGTCATTTCTCATTGTGATCACACTGTTGTCTGTCTTACATCCAACCCAGTTTATCCATCTGTGTTACCTGCCTGGACCCTGTTGGCATGAGCTTGCATCCTCCACCTTTCAGAAAACCCAATCTAAATCCTCATTTCAATGAGAAGCTGCTTTCCGCAGAGCTCTCTTCTCTTGTCCTTCCTCTACTTAGCACTGCCCATGGCCACAGGCCCAGCTGGAAACCAGTGGATGCCAGCTCCAGAGACTCTGGCTCCATAAGGGTGAACACGTAGTGAAACGTTCATGGCAGCTATTTCTCCCAGGAAAACTAAAATGCACTATGTGCCAAGTGCCAGCTGTCAGGAGGCCCGATTCACACCTGGATGGAACAAGCCTTGAGCCACCACCTGTTGGGATATGTGGGCTCTCAGTTGATGATGGTGGTGCCTCTGGGCCCAGGGGCCTTTCAGTTGCCCTCAAGAGGTCTAAAGCTGTCTGTTACATACACAAGTGATTAGATTAAAAGCACAGTCCAATGAGTCATTAGGTCAGGGATGGATGACATGGCGGAGTCATTCGTTGTGCTTGCCTTTACTCTTCGATTCAGGAGGCTAATTTGGGGGTAAGGATGTTTCTTAAAATTTTTGAACATGTGTTTATTATGCTTAGATCTCCTAAAAGGAGAGTAGTTAATCAACCTTGAAGGCAGTGGGTTTTCAAATACAGTGTTGGAAAAAGCCAGTAGTCATCGTGTTTTTGCAACAGTAGTCGTAAGTTAGTGGAAATCGTTGGAGATAGATATTGGCTCAACTAAAACAAGCAATCAAGGCTTTTGAATCTTGGTTTTACTTTGGAGCCTTGCGGCTAGGAGTTTTTATCTCTGCAGTTTTCTACAGAGGCAAACTGCCTGCAGACCTGTGGGGTACGTGGCAGTTCTCAAATTGGAGTGCCTCCAGGAAGCATCCATCAAGCTAGAGGGCATGCCTTGGGCTGCCTTTCTGTGACTTGGAGGAATGATGGTGGGGATCACATCAGGATTTACAGCTGGGCAGGGCGAAGGGCATCAGGTAGTGAGCAGGAGCTGGAAGTTGCCACTTGCCCTTGTCATCCTAGAGCAAGCAGCTCTTCATGTGTATATGTCCATGCCCACACAGGGGGCCCCACACTAAGGCCACACACTGGTTTTCAGCCAGAGATACCCAAGGCAGGATGAGGTTTTCAAGAGGAGACGAATTACAGAGTTCGTAACCTCACTTGTACTTGTACCAAGTTCTACCAATATATTGGTCAGCCTGAAGGAGAATCCTCCATGGAGGAGTACCTGTCCCCTGTGTATACAAAGATTAAGATGGAGAAGGGAATCATTTCCTTGATGCAGACCTTTTAAAAAAGGAAGCATCTGCCATGAGAACTAAGTCCCAGAGGGTTCGGCGTGCATCAAGCACCAGGAGCTTGACAGCCTCACTCTTTCCTTTGTGTTTTCACCTGGAAAACGGGAGTGACGATATGGACCTCAAAGGACCATTGGAGGATTTAAGAGAGACCCTGGATATAAAGGATCTGGACTGATGCCTGGCACATAGTAGGTGCTCAGTCAGTGGAAGTTCCTCCCCTTTCCCCCGATAAAGAATTGTGGGGCTTTCTTTGTAATTTTCAGGAGGTATCTTGAGGTGGGCAGGTGTATGGCTTTCAGCCTGGGCCTTTTACAAACACATTTTGAAGGGAGGATCTTCCTTGTGACATGATCAACAAATCCCCTCTAGGAAGGAGCCTCCATCGGCGGGGAGAGCAGTGGGGAATTGAGGGGGGCCTGTTGGAGCCACTTCTGGCTTCTTTTGCCATCCCCTGATGGCCCTGGGAGCCCCGGAATACTTGCCCTTCAGGAGGTGGATTGGGAGAGAGTGGCATTTCCCAAAGCGAGTTCCATGGATCACCATTTCCATGGGATATTAAAGGACCTGATGTTAGAAGAAGCAGTGTCTGTGACTGTGTTTGGGGAAGGCTGGGTCAAGTAAAACTGAGTGGGTCTCTGCCCGACCAGTCGTGAGCTGTTACTCTGTAAGAAGGGGCCTGGGTGGGCTGCGTGTTGCCTTATCCCCTGGAGCCTTTTTCTCCTGGAGCATCTGGCATCCCCACTGTGCCACAAGCACGTTGGAAAAGCCAGCTTATCTTCCAGCTCACATGTTCTGTCCTCTCAGTGCCTTCTGCAGGTGGGCATGGGGCTCGATTTGTTTTTGTGCTTGGTTGGCCCCCCCATCTCTGCATTACGGGGTTTCCAGAGAGTGCCTGGGAGAGGGATGAGCTTGTGCTCAGGAAGGTGCTAACCTGTAAGTGCAGACACTCTAGAAATCACTTTTGGAGGAGCTCTGACCAGACCTCATCCTGGTGTTTGGCCTCCCAGGGCTTTGGGGCTGCTCAGCCTCTCCCCATCACACCTTCTCTCCCAGGGTGCTCTCCTGGCCTCTCTCCTGCTCCTTTGTGGTGACTGTGGCAGCAGAATCTGGCAGAGGGAGTAGTGGTGACAGGCCCAAATGACTTGGTGTTGCAAATGGGGTTGCCCAGAAACCAAAGCTGGGAGGCCTGGCCCAGGTCTGCTCACCATCTAGGCCACTGGGCTGGATTTCATCTGTGTGCTTTGGGCAGGCCACTGTCCCCCACTCTGCCTCTCCAGGCCTCCACCCCCTCTAGGCCTCTTGGGGGCCTGGTAAGGAATTAGGGCGACTCGGGTACATCTGAGCAGTTGGGGTGTCTGGCTCGGGGCCCCTCGCTCTGCTGGCTCCCCCCGTGCTGAGGTGCCCAAGGCCTTCCATTAGACATAGTGCTGGTCATTCACCGTGGTTCTCTCTCTCTCTACTGTTTCCCACCCAGCAGAAAGCGCTTTCAGTCGGAGAGTAGAAGGCAAAGCACAAAACCACTTTGAAGAGACGAATAGCAGTTCCCAAAACTCCAGCGGTGAGTGTGTGCCGTGGCAGCCGTCCCTGCGTTGGCTGTCCCCTCTGGCTCTGCCCGGCACGGCAGCCTGTGCTCTGTGGGCAGGGTCTTCGTGTTGTGACATGATCTCCCTGGGAGGAGGCTGGGGAGTTAGGAGGCCACGGCCGAGCAGAAGCCAGAGGGTCCTTTTCTTTCAGGGACCTTCCTCTGGGCCTCAGGGGTGCTCCTCCTTATCTCTTTCCCCAGGGAGAGAGGACCCCACCCACCCCAGCATCTACTCCGTCAGGCCCCAAAAGGATGGGCCTGAGAAAGCCATGGCTGAGCCCTAGGGTAGGCTTTGCAGCCAGGTTCTTTCTAGGAGAGGCACAGGGAGAGCAGTGGACCAAGAGCCAGAGGCTCCTTGTTCTGGCCCCACTTTGAACCTGGGACCTGCCAAGGTCCCGGGCAGGACTCACCCAGCCCCCACCAGCAGAGTGGATTGGCCTAGGGTTTGCAGTGGGGCTCTGGCGCCCCCTGCTGGCCTCCTCGTGCACGCCCCTGGCGGGGCCTTGGGTGGGCATGAGCAGCTGCTGTCTGGGAGAGCCACACAAAGCCGTGCTGCACCACAGGCCAGCGCAGGCTGGGAGAAGCCTGCTGACGCTCTCTGGTTGTGCGAAGGGGAGGCACCCCCTCCCTTGTTGTGCGGAGTGCAAGTTTCCTTCCGCAAGTATCAGGTGTTGGCCTGTGCTGGGCACTGCCTGGGTGTGGAGAGACGATGGACATGGCTTGACCATTAGGGCGTTTATGTACCAGGCAGGGACCCAGTCTTTAAGGTGGGGGCCCTCTCTCATCTGAACCCCAGCTTCGGTCTCTAGCCAAGCTTCGAACCCCAGCTCTTCCACGTACGAGCCGAATGACTTGGGCAAGTCTCTCAATTTCTCCTCTGCCGTAAAGTGGGACTAAATGACACTCCCATCCCAGGGTGGGTGTGAGCACTCAGTGAGTGCCAGGCACAGAGTTCAGTGAAGCCCGTGATGTCAGGTGTGCCCTGCAGAAGGGGTGAGGCATGCTGTGGGAACCTCGAGAATGTTGCCATCCATAAAGTGTAGAGTGCATTGACTTTTCCAAACTGTTCCACCTCTTAAAATTGAATCCACACAACCTCTCCAAGAGGTGCAAAAGGTGAGCCTCTTATCTCTGCCTCCAGTGAGGCAGCGAAACCTAAAAGAGGTGGAATGACTTGCCCAAGGTCACACAGGAGCACGGGGCAGAGCCGTGGCTGGACTCGAGGCCTCCCGGTTGGCCCGGTGCTCTCAGCCGGGTGTGGTGCACCCCCTGCACCTCTTCTACCAGAGCTGATATTCTGAATTGGGGACGGTGTCAACGGGACGCTGCTGCTGCTGCTGGCAGCCAACATTTATTGAGCGCTTACAATGTGCCTGGTAGGTGTTCAGAGCTTTACATGTCTTAACCCATCTTCATCCTTACCACAACCCGCGAGGGTCAGTGTGATTGTTACTCCCAGTTTTTGGATGAGGAAACTGAGGCTCGGAGAGGTAAATCATGGCCCCAGGTCACCAGGTAGTAAGTGCTGGAGCCAGAATTCATCTGACCCTGCTCTACTACCTCCCACAGATAAAGCCTGTCCCCGGGTGTCTGTGATGAGCTGTGGAAGCATGGGGCCAGTTCTCGCAAGCAGACGCATTCCAGAGCACAGCCCCTCTCTGTGGCTGCTCTGGCATTGGGTACCAAGCATTCCTAGCCTAGCACCTTCTAGCTCCCTGTCCTGAAATGGCAGCCACCCGTGGGCAGCTTCTTCCACGAGTGCTGGTGTGGCCTCACTTTCTGAGTTGAGGGATGGCCCTGTCCAGTGGCCCCAGCACTCACGGGAAACTTGGATCCCCTGGGGAGGTCTGCTCTGTGCCCACCCCACCCTGGAGTGTGAGCCTGGCTCTCAGATGCCTGCCCCCCTTTAAGAACCCCAGCCAGCTCACTGGTTATTAAGAATAGAAATGATGACGATCGCCCCAGAGCACCAGGACTGGAAAAGACTTAGCTAAACTGTTTCTCTTTTGCAGAAACTGCAAGTCCCCTGATTTCCAATCCTTTCCCTCTCTTGCAGAGTAAGTGATGGTCCTGTTGGGGTTTCAGGGCTGGAGAGGGTGAGGCAGGGCAGGGAGTGAACTCACCTGGCCACACCCTCCCGGGACCTCCCCAGAGCGTCTGACCTGTGCCATGTGAGACAGGCCTCGGTCGCCCACCCGGGCAGACCCTGCAGCTGGCAGAGGCCGGAGGGGGCCCAGCCCCAGGCGGGTAGAGGAGTTTGGACAGGGGCTGGGCAGAGCCCTGAGCACGGGCCGCCTGCTCAGAGGGGCAGCCTCCAGACACCTTCCAAGTCCCGGCTCGGCCATCATCTTCCGTTCTTTTCACCCCTTCTTTCTTCTTCCTTCTTCTCCTCCTCCCTCTTCTCTCTGCCAGGCACTGACTTGAGCGCTGAGGACCCAGAGATGAAAGATCAAGCGCCCTCCACACACTCGCTCTTGTTCCTACATGCACATGTTCTTCCCCTCTCCCTCCCTCTTCCTCTTCTCTTTGCCCTTCTTGTTCCTATCTCTTCTTGCTTTCCTAGGACTTTCTCCACCTCTTACCCTTTTCCCCCTTTACTGTCCCCCATGTCCATTTCCTTGCTCTTTGTCCATTCGTTTGTTCATTCTGCAAACAGTGCAGTGGCCCCTGTGTGCTTCTGTAGGCAGAGGGACAGGCTCTGAAGCAGGTCACGGTCCCTGCCCTGAGCAACCTTCTGGTCTAGTAATGTTGTCTTGTTCCCCCCACTTCATCCCAGGTGCCCAGAACAGTACCCGGCACGCAGTAAGCACTCCATAAATACCCGCCTGGTTGAATTAGATCGTCTCTTGGTCCGCATGTCCTCCTCTCTCCATCACTCTTTCCTTCCCCCCAGCCGCTCCCTCGCTGATTTAATGAGTGCGGGGACCCAGTGTGGGTTTGGGGTCCCCCAGCCAAAGCTGCCTGCAGCCCGGCAGAGAGGCATCCGCCTCACTGCTCCTAACGAAGCTGCCCCATTTCTCCCCCCAGAGCCCTACACCTGTGGCGCCTGTGGGATCCAGTTCCAGTTCTACAACAACCTCTTGGAGCACATGCAGTCCCATGCAGGTAAGGGGCCCAGCAGCCCCCGGAGGCTGTGCCCCTCCCCTCCCTTCTTCTTTGGCCCCTGCAGTTGGAAGAGGCAGTTGACTGGGCCTGAGCCCCCCAGGATCATGATCTCGGCATGTGGACCCTGCCGTCAGGGAACCCCCCACCCCACCCCATCAGTCTGTTATAGCACAGGGTGGTCAGCCTGGAGGGGGACGGCTCAGGTCCTCAAGGAGCCAAGCAGGGTGCGGGCAGGAGGTACTGAAGAGGCTTCCTGGGCGTCATGGCTCCTGGGCCACGGAGTTGCTCAGCAGGAAAAGGGGCTTCAAGGTGGAAATTGAGTGTGGTTTGAGATCAAGGTGAACGAGGCAGGAGGTAAGAGTGAGGGGGTACAAGGCTGGGTTTCTTTGGGAAGCAGCTCCATTCAGAACAGGGTTCCAAGCAATGGAAATGCAAATCCAGCTTCAGAACACCTAGAAAAATAATGTAAATCTTCTATTTCTTGACAGTTTGCCCCCAGAAAAACTTCCTAAGTATCCCCCTAAGAACTCTCTCTTCCCCCAAATACCACTCATCCCAGCAGCAGCTACTTTCCCCTAACTCTTCTCTGTCTCTCCCCAAACTCCAGCCATTTCCTCTTAGGAAAAGACTGCAGTGCAAGATGAGTTGTAGCTGATAGAGGCACTGTAGCTGGTGGGGAGGCTGCTTCCGCCATGCAGGGTTCTAATTGTGCATATAATTAAGTTCTTTGCTGCGAATGAGGTGCACAGGCAGGAGGGGAATTGTTGCGAGCTCCTGAAAGGTGTTCTTTCTGGCTTTCAAGAACTTCAAGGACAGTTTCCACCAGCAACAGCTGAGCCCTGAAGCCTCGTTCCCTTTCTTGTCCCAAGAACATCCAAGAACTTTCCTCCCTCCAGCAATCACAGCCACCGACATGGAGCAGGTCTGTGCCCAGTGCCGAGCTGCAGAGCTGAAGGGACAGTGCTCCCTGCCCCTGAGGAGCTGGCCGTTGGTGGAGAAGCCAGACAAGCATGTAGATCTGAGCCTGCAGGGGATGCATGCCCAGAGATGGGGAGCTCAGAAGTGGCGGGGGCCCCAGGGAGGGCACCCAGTCTGCCTCAGGGGATCAAAGGAGACTCTCACAGACAGTGCTATCCAAGCTGAAACCTGAAGGCACGTCAGAGGTAGCCAGTGGAAAAGAAGGTTCATGGGCACTCCAGCCAGAAGCCACCTGTGCAGATGAGAATGGAAGCGAGAGGACGGCACGTTCGTGGGAGGGCAGTTCCATATAGCTCCGGGCGGGAGTTGGCAGGGTGAGGTCAGGTCCTGGAGTGCCAAGGTCAGGAGCTTAAACCTTGAGCCACATACACAGGCTGGCAGATCCTCACGAATGGGGGATCTCCCCAATAAACCTGCTCCTCGCAGCCAACTTGGGGCGGCAGCCCCGCTTCGCTCCTGTGAGATTGCTCATGCTTGTTCACTGGCACCTGTGAGGGCTGCATCGTGTCTGCAGAGAGGCTGAATCTAAGTCACGGGGCAAGGAGACTCAGACCCTGGGGGTGGCTAGGCCGGGGTGTGCGGGTGACCAGGGCCAAGCTGCAGGAATCGTAGAAGCTTGGGGTTGGAAGAGCCACCGAAATTCTCTCACAACAGCTTTTTTTGCAATATTCTCACTTGCTGTCCGTCCGTCCGTTACTCATATACTTCCAGTGCTGGGGAGCTCACTACTGCTGGTGCAGCCCGTCTCTGGGCAGTCTGTTAGAAAGGTCTTCCTTCTGAAGGCGCTGTAATCTATCTTCCAGTAACTTCTGCCCGGTGGACCCATGCTGGGCTGTGAGCTGTAGCAGGCACATCTGCAGCTCTTCTCCATAAGAGCCCATCAGAGATGGGACAAGAGATGTGGCCCAGAGACTTCTGCCAGTCCTTTTATGATAGGGATCTTAAATTGTTCCCCTACAACTTCCCTAAAAGTCGCAGTCCCTCTCATCTGATGAGGAAATAAGAAGTCCTGGAGGATCCTGCAGAGGATGGACTCAGGAACCAGAAGCGCTGAAATTCTTCCTCCAGCTGGATGTACTGTTCTGTTCAAGAATCTTTACAGAATGGGAGCAATGCCTTCTGTGCATTGGTTAGGGGCAAGAACAGAGAAGCCTGAGCTCTCAGTGGTTTAAACCAGTAGCAGTTGATTTCTGCTGCATAAATCCCAGTTGGCAGGAGGCGCTCTGCTCTATGCACTCAGTCAGGGCCCCCAGTCCTGTGGCTCCACCACCCCAGGCCCTGGAGTCATGGCTGGGACTTCTTATTTGGCTGACAGGTGGGGAAGAGCCTTGAAGATTATGCAGGGGCTTTTATGGGCAGGCCTAGAAGTTAACACCCACTTCTAGACCCCTTGGCTCACATTCATTTGGTGAGAATTTGGCATGTGACTGCACCTGGATGCAAGCGGGGCTGGGAAAAGTCGCCCACCCCGCAGGCTGCCCATCTCCTTGCGCAGCCTTCTTCCCACATCTAGAACACACTGCTCTCTCCAGTGAAGTCCCCGACCCCCTGAGCCCCAGGCAGCTACTGCAAGGTCAGGATCTCCTGATGCAGCTAGTTTTCTTTCCCAGGTCTGTTTCATTGGGGTGGATATGTTTCTTTGGGATCCAATGGCTTGTGAGCTGTATAAAAATAAGTTGTCAGCACTGCCTATCCCCCCTTCCATAAACAGTGGTGGGCAAGGACAGAAGGACCGCAATCAAAACTCCATGCAGACAGTAGAGGACTGGAGGAGGCACACAGCAATCACTGGCCCACCACTGTTCTGAAATCCGGCTGGCTGCCTTGGTGGTTTTGGATTGGGTCCTCCTCTTCTCCAGGAGCTCCTTTGTCCATTACTCTCCCCTTGTTAAAGGCATCCAGCAGTACACAACACAAACCATGGCACTCTTTCCAACCATTTCCTATAAAGCAATTGTTTGCAAATGAGAGCATGTATCACACCCCAGGAGGGCTTGTTAACATACAGATTTCTAGACCCCATGCTGAGTTCCTGATTCTGTAGGTCTGGGTGGGGCCTAGAATTTACTTTTCTAAGAAGTCCTTTGGCCACTACTCCAGGGACCACACCTTTAGAGCTCCTGCTGTAGAGCTACACGCTCAGTATTCTGCCTGAGCAGCCCCGTGTTTTGCCTCTGCTCAGCACTGCTCCCCATCTCTGCAGCCTCTATCATCCTTTCCTTCTCTGTGTCTCAACCAGCCTTCAAGCCAATGCCTTAAATTTTAGGTTTTTGTCATGGTAGCACCTGCTTTGGGACTAATTTCTGTTTTAGTTAGGGAGTAACAGGTCAACCCCAAATTTTCAGTGGGTTAACATGATTACTTACCTCTCTCACTACCACTGGATGCACATGACCTGGTTGGGTGGCCTCCCCTGGGTCCTCGGAGGCCCCTCTCTGCCTCGTAGGTGGAGAGAGAGGCTGAGGGGAGGTACACTTCTTAACCACATCAGACCACAAGGGACACGTCACATCTGCTCAAATTGCAGTGGCAGGCATTGGTCGTGTGGCCAGCCTGGATCCGTGGGCAGAGGCTTGCAGCTGGAAAATATGGACACTGCCCGGGGAGAACCTGACACTCTACCAGGGGAGCACCGAATCGGGGAGGCAGCTAACTTTCCCTGCTGCACCCGGCTCTAGAGGCATTTGAAGTAAGCGTCCCTGAGACAGTGGTCGTTCACTAATTGGCTGGTCCTCCTACCGCCATGGTTGTGGCAGTTGATGATGATGATGGTATTTGTATCCCTCCTAGGCTCACAGGGCCTGCACACAGTCCTCCAGGTCTGGCCTGACTAGCACAGAATACTGCAGGCCTAGAATACCTCTGAGACTTGGTACTGTTCTGTCAGCATGACCGCCATTTGCTCATTCATTTGTTCACTCGTTCAGCATGTGTTCATTGGATATCTGCCTGCACCAGGCACTAATTCACATGATCTTTTGAGGGGGTCCCATTAACTGCTTATAATGGATTCATGAAAATCAGGACAGAGCTCTGGGTTGGCAGCCCAGACCCTCGAGTTCTCGTCCTGCTCAGGCTGATGTGCCTTCATGCTGCATGACTCCAGGGAGGGAACTTGCTTTTCCTCTCTGATCTCCGGCTGCCCCCCCCACACACACACACACCAAGGCTCCGTCTTCATGAGCTTCACACCTCCAGCTCGTCTTTGCCATCAGCCATCCCTCACCGGGGCAGGCCTTGAATGCCAGCACAAGGAGTTGAGGCTTAAACCTGTGGCGAACCAGGAGCCCTGAAAGTTCTGGGGCTAGTAATGGCAGTTGGAAGGCTGCTTGGGGACTGTTGCCTGAGACGCCCACGGCCCAGGTCCACCTCACTCCTCCTCCAAAACCCCAGCCCGCTGCTTGCCTCTCTGCCAGCTGGAATTTGCCCCTCTGCCAGCCGGAGACTCAGTGCTAATTAGGGGCGCATGCAGGTGCCAGTGCTTCCCCACCCCTCAGGCAGCTGAAAAGCGGTCATTAACATGCTAATCAGCATAAGCCTGGAGGTGGCCCCACCTCTCCCGAGCATCTTGACTTGTTTTCCTTGAGGAGCTTTGGGCTGCTTTGTTCTGGTCCAGCGCTGGCAGAGAAAGCTTCTCTGGCAATCCAGTGCAGAGCAGCCGAAATCCCAGCCAGGCTGAATCGGGATTAAAGGATTGACTCCATTGAGAGAAATTAAGCGTCATGACCTGCGCCTTTCACAGCCCTGCTGATAAGGAGGATCACCCTCCAATAAGACCAATCTCATTAAGAGGCTGCTGGATGGCACAGGGTAATTCCCGCTAATAAACTTCCTTTCTGTTCGGGAGGAAAACCTGTCTTGCCCCTGCTGGCAGCTCAGAAGTGTGTTTTGGCAGGAGTATTTCTAAAAATAGCTAACATTCAGTGACTACTGACTGCGTGTTAGGTTGCAGCACTTAGGAGCTTTACGTGGGTTATTTCATCAAATCTTCCTGAACCAGCCTATTAACTGGCTGACATTATCGTCCCCATTATATAGATCAAGAAACTGAGGCTCAGCGAATATGACTGGCCCAGAGTTGCAGAGTTAGTAAAATTTACGTAACATCCTTTGAGCTCTTACTTTATACCAGGCCTTGTTTAAAAAGTTTGATATGTATTGGTTCATTTAATACTCAGGACAACCCTCTGAGAAAGGAAACTGAGGCACAGGATCTTTCAGTAACGTGCTCGAGGCTATGCAGTCACAGGGGCAGGGCTCTCGCAGTGAACTCCAGAGCCTCTACAGCCACCACCCTGTGCAGCCACAGGTAGACCAGCTGGCCTGTTAGCGGAGCTGGAAGCACTCCTAGAGGTTGTCCCTTGTTAAAGTAGTCAGGTGGCCTGTGGCCAAGAGGGACACGGGAACTTGCCCAGGCAGCAAATAAGTTGAAGGTGGCCAGACCTGGTTTCTCATCCCTGTGAGTCACTTCACCTCTCCTTTGGTCTTCTCACCTCTCGAGTGGGCTGATCACAGGCCTGGGTGGGGGCTCCCGCGATGGCCCATGTGGAGAGTTGAGGGCTGTGGCATGCTCTAAGACCTGACAGGGGCAGGTGCCTCCTTTTCCATCCCCTGCTAGAAACAGCTGGTTTCTCTTCTCCCTGGTAGGGTTTCTCTCTGGAAGAATATCTTAATTCCAGCTTTACATCCAAGCCTTGATACGCATGTGTGTGCCTAGGGTACGTAGGGGTAGCCATATTCAGTAAAACTTATTTTCAGCTCAAGCTGCATGTATAAATCAACTCTTTTCACAGAACATTTACCCAGGACCTGACCCGTGTCAAGAGTAATATCTAGGATATAGAAGGAAAAAATTTTTGTTTAATCAACCAATACCAGATATTATCATCTGATGCTATGTTAAGTAATCTCCATTCCAAATCCTACAGAAAGGCAGAAAATAGGAAGATCATCCTGCTCCTTGCCCAGTCCCGGCATTTTGGAGGGAGTCCCAGAGGTGAACTGACCAACTCAAAGTAGGACCCCACAGCTGTTGCAGAGCCAAGTTCAAACCCAGGACTTTGTACTATAGAGGAGAAAGTCAACAAGAAGGACTGTTTGTTCTCACTTTAAACGTTGGGTTTATTTTTTCCTTTTTAAAACTAAGGTCTATTCACTAAAGGAAATTGAGGAAATGCAGAAAAGTTAGAAAATGAAGGATCAGCCGTAATCTCATTATTCAGAGATAGTCTCTGTTAACCATTTTCATGGGTTTCTTTCCAGGCTACTTTAAAATCAGATTTACTGAGATATAGTTTACATAAGTAAAATTCACCATTTTTAAGAGTACAGTTTGGTGGGTTTTGACAATTTTATACAGTCATTTTGCCACCATCACAATCAAAATGTATAACATTACCATCAACCCCAAAAGTTATCTCGTGCCCCTTTGCATCCTGTCTCTTTCCCCAACCCCAGGCTCTGGCAACCACTAGCCTTTCTTTCACTATTGTTTTGCTTTTACTGGAATTCTCCATGAATGGAATCATGCAGTATGTAGTCTTTTGTGTCGACTTCTTTCACTTAGCATACTTTTGGAATTTATCTATATTATGTGTTATCGGTAGTTCTTTTTTTGCTTAGTATTTCAGTATACTGAGAAACCACATTTTGTGTATCCATCCATTCACCAACTGATGGACATGTAAGCTGTCATTACTTTTAGGCTCTTATAAATAAAACTGCTATGCATATTCAAGTCCAAGTCTTTTTATGAACTTATGTTTTCAGTTCTCTCAGACATATACCTAGGAATGGGATGTCTGGGTCATGTGGTAGCTCTCTGTTTAACCCCTTGAGGAATTGCCATACTGTTTTCCAATGTGGTTGTACCATTTTACATTCCCACCATCGGTGTATGAGGGACCCAAATTCTCCACAGCCTTGTGAGCACTTGTTATTATCTGACTTTTTTATTATAGCCATTCTAGGGGGTATGAAGTGGCATCTCACTGTGGTTTTGATTTTTTGTTTCCCTGATAACTAATGATGTTGAGCATCTTTTCATGTGCTTATTGGCCATTTGTATATCTTATTTGGAGAAATGTCTCTTCAGATTCTTTGCCCAATTTTTAGTTTGGGTTTTTTAAATATTGAGCTGTGAGAGTTCTTTATATATTATAGATAAAAATCCTTTATCAGATATGATTTGTAAGTATTTTCTCCATTCTCTGAGTTGTCTTTTTCATTTTCTTGATTTGTCCCTTGAAACATTCTTAATTTTGTTCAAGTCCCATTTATCTTTTTCCTTTTGTCATCTGTGCTTTTGGTGTCATACCTAACAAACCATTAGCTGACCCAAGGTCACAAAGACTTAACTTGTATGTCACTTCTAAAAGTTTTATAGTTTCAGTTCTTACATTTAGGTGTATGTCTTATTTTGAGTTAGTTTTTGTATATGGTGTGAGGTAGGGGTCCAACTTCATTCTTTTGCATGTGGATATCCAGTTGTCCCAGCACTGAATGTTGAAAATACTATTCTTTCTCCCCACTGAATTGTCCTGGCAGCCTCATCAGAAATGAATTGACCATAAATGTGAGGGTTTATTTCTAGATTTTCAATTTTGTACCATTGATCTAGATGTCTCTCCTTGTGTCAGTACCACACTCTCTCAGTTACTGTAGCTTTGTGGTGGTTGTGAAATTGGAGAGTGTGAGTCCTCCTACTTTGTTTTGTGTGTGTGGTATGTGATTTTCCGTGATTGTTTTGGCTATTATGGATCCCTTGTATTTCAGTTTGAATTTTAGGATCAGCTTATTAACTTCTGCAAAAAAAAAGCCAGCAGGGATTTGATAGGGATCATGATTGAATTTGTAGATCAGTATTGGGAGTATTGCCATCATAGCAATAAAATTCTCTCAATCCATGCATGTAGAATTCCAGTTAGGTCTTCTTTGAGTTCTTTCAATGATGCTTTATGGTTTTCAGTGTACACATTTTTCACTTCTTTTATAAGTTTATTCCTAAGTATTTCATTCTTTAAGATGCTATTATAAGTGGAATTGTTTTCTTAGTTTCATTTTTGGAATGTTCATTGCTAGTGTGTAGAAATAAAATTGACTTTTTCCTATGTTGATACCATATCCTGAAACCTTGGTGAACTTGCTTAGTAGTTCTAATAGTTTTTTAGTTATGTGTGTGTGTGTGTGTGTGTGTTGGGGGAAGGGCGATTCCTTAAGATTTGCTATATACAAGATAATACATATAAGTAGAAAGAGTTTTACTTCTTCCTTCTCAACCTGTATGTCTTTTACTACTTTTTCCTTCCTTCTTTCCTTCCTTCCTTCCTTCATTTACTCTTTTCTTTGTTTTGACTAATTTCCCTGGCTAGAACCTCCATTACAATGTTGAATAGAAAGGTGAGAGTGGATATCTGCCTTGTTCCTTACCTCAGGGGGAAAACATCCAACCTTTCACCATTAAGTATGATGTTAGCTGTGGGTTTTCATAGATGTCTTTATCAGATTGAGGTTTCCTTTTATTAGTTTGCTGAGTGATTTTATTATGAAAGGGTATTAGATTTTATCAAATGCTTTCTAATGAGTCTATTGAGATGATCGTGTGGTTTTGTTCTTTATTAATCTGATTTATTAAATTAATTTTCTTATGGAACCAGCCTTGTATTCCTGGGATGGTGTGTAATCCTTTATGTATGTGACTGGATTCAGTTTCCTAGTATTTTATTGAGAATGTTTGCATCTATATTTATAAGGAATATTGAGCTATAGTTTTCTTATGATGTCTTTTTCTGGTTTGGGCATCAGGATAATAATGGTCTCATAAAATGAATTGGAAAGTGTTCCCTCCTCTTC
This sequence comes from Tolypeutes matacus, assembly GCA_026826555.1. Lineage (NCBI taxonomy): Eukaryota > Metazoa > Chordata > Mammalia > Cingulata > Chlamyphoridae > Tolypeutes > Tolypeutes matacus. The sequence goes on from JAKSZT010021121.1 coordinate 1,252,952, forward strand.
TTTTTTTGAAGTACCGGGGGCCGGGGATTGAACTCAGGACCTCGTATGTGGGAAGCCAGCACTCAACCACTGAGCCACATCGGCTTCCCTGAGTTGGTTTTATCATTTGTTTTGCTTGTCATTTGCTTTTGTTTTTTCAGGAGGCACCAGGAACCGAACCCAGGACCTCCCATGTGGGAGATAGGTGCTCAATTGCTTGAGCCATATCTGCTTCCCCTCTTCTATTTTTTTTTTTTTTTTGAAAATTTTATGAAGGATTGGTGTCATTTCATCTTTTGACTTATGGTAGAATTCACCAGTAAAGCCATCTGGATGTGGGCTTTTTTAAATGGGCAGTTTATTTTATTATTTTTACTGATTTAGTCACTTTAATATAGGTTTGTTGAGATTTTCTGTTTCTTCTTGGATCATTTTCAGTAGTTTATGTATTTCTGGGATTTTTGTCCATTTTATATAGGTTATCTAATTTGTTAGGATACTATTGTACATAGTATTTCCTTATATTTCTTTTTTTGTTTCTGTAAGGTTGGTGAACTAAGTTTTTTTATAGATACCCTCTATTAGGTTGAGAAAGTTCCTTTTTCTTCCTAGTTTGTTGAGAGTTTGTATCATGAATGGATGTTGGTTTTGTCACATAGTTGAAGTGTATTTATATCTGTTGAGATTATTTCTTTATCTTGGTGTAGAGAATTAAATTCATGAATTTTCCATTCTTAACCCAATCCTGCATTTCTGGGATAAACTCTATTTGTGATATCTTATTCTTTTATATATTTGCTATATTCAATTTGCTAATATTTTGTTAAGGAATTTTACATCTATTTCATGAGGTATATTGGCCTGTGGTTTCTTTTCTTGTGACTTTTTTCTGTAGGTTCGGGATTTGGGTAATGCCAACCTCATGAAAGGTATTCTTTCTTCTAGTTCCTAGAAGAATTTACCTAGAATTTATATCATTCCTTCCTTAAATATTTGCTCATATTCACCAGTGCATCCATCTGAACCTGGAGTTTCCTTTGTGGAAAGTTATTTAACTGTGAACTCAATTTCTTTAATAAATATAGGACTATACAGGTTACTTCTTTCTTTTGGAGTGAACTCTAGTACTTTGTGTCTTTCAGAGCATTTATCTAGTTCACCTAAGATTTCAAATTCATGATCACAAAGTTGTTCATAACATTGTATTTTTGTGCCTTTAGTATCTATAGTATCTGTATTGATGGCCCCTTTTCCATTCCTGATACCAATAATTTATGTCCTCTTTTTTTCTTGATATTTTTAGGTAGGGGTTTATCAACTTTATTGATCTTTACCATAAATTGGCTTTTAGTTTCATTGATTTTCTCTATTGTGTTTGTTCCCTTTCTATTTTATTTATTTCTGCTTTTATCTATATTATTTCCTTCTGCTTACTTTAGGCTTAACTTACTTTTCCTTTGATTTCCTAAAGTGGAAGCTTATATCACTGATTTTAAACCTTTCTTCTTTTCTAATATAAATGTTGCATGTACTAAATAAACCCTGCTTTAGGTAGATCCCACAAATTAATTATGTTTTTATTTTCATTTAGTTCAAAACATATTCTAATTTCCCTTATGCTTTTTTCTTTTTTTACTCATAAGTTATTTAGAAGTATTATGTTTAATTTTGATTTTTATTTAAATTTTGAATTAAATTCTTTTATGGTCAGAGAGCATACTCTTTATGATTTTGTTCCTTTTAGATTTAGTAAGACTTGTTTTATAACCCAGAATATGTATATCTTGCTAAATATTCATGGGTACTTGCAAAGAATGCATATTCTGCTATTGGGTCAAATACTCTTTAAATATAGGTTAGACCAACTTGATCGATAGCGTTATTCAAGTCTTCTATACCCTTACTGATTTTTGTTGTTGATTTTGGAAAAATTTCAGCCATTATTTCTTCAAACTTTTTTTTGCTCCTCTTTTTCTGGGGCTCCAATTATATGTATATTAAACCATTTACACTGTTCATGCTCTGTTATTTTTTATTTTTTATTTTTTTTAAAAAAGCTTTAGGTTATATAAATTGTTACATCCGAAATACAGGGGATTCCCATATATCCCCCTTCCCCTCTCATGCTTTCCCACATTAACAACATCTTTCATAGTGTGGTACATTTGTTACAATTGATGAACACATATTGAAACATTGCTACTAACCGTGGACTATAGTTTACATTATAGTTTACACTCCATCCCACACAATTTTATAGGTTATGACAAAATATATAATGGCCTGTATCAGTCATTGCAATGTCATGCAGGACAATTCCAGTGTCCCAAAAAAGCCCCCATGGTACACTCATTCTTCCCTCTCTCCCCTCAGAACCTCTAGTGACTACTACCTTTATGTCAGTGATACAAGTCCATCCATTGCTATAATAATAATAATCTACTTTAGTCTATAGTTGCATTCCACCCTTACTGTTGGTTCATTCTTCAATCTTGAGGATTTGGGGATGGTGATGTCCACTCTGTTTCTCCTTGAGAGGGGACTTAGACCCCATGGGGTAGATAGATGGAACTGTCTTGCTTGCACTTTTAGATACTCTCTGTTTTTTGGGATAGGCATTGTTCATCACCATCCTTTTGTTGTCTTGAGTCCAATGAACTGGAGAGCAGGTCTCAGCAGGATCTCACTGATTGCCACAGTAAACAGTGCCTCAAACAGGGGGCTCCTTAGGGTTCTAGAGATATCTAAACACTATAGGCAGGGCAGACAGTCTCAGGAATTTGTCATCCTGTCAGTAGGCCATACTTTGAAATATATGCTCCCCAGTGTAACAGAATTAGATTAATTTATAATTTCCCTACACATGGCTTTTCTATTCCTTTTATTGAATCTATAATTAGCACTATACTTGTTAAATATATGTCCCAGAGACTTAAATTTTCGGTCTGCTCATGTGCCAGTTAAGCCCTGAATCTCAGCAGAGTTGTTCATTTATTTTTAGTCTTTCACACTCTCTTTCTCATATTGGATAGTTCTCTTGCTGTGTCTCCAAGGTCACTGAAATTTTCTTCTCTGGCATTTAATCTGTTTTTATCTTATATATGTACATTTTATTTTTATCTCTGTTTTTGTATTTTGGGGGTTGTTTTTTTTCCATCTCTCATTTCTCTCTTCATCATGTTCATGTTTTCCTTTATATCTTTGAGCATATTTAGGATATTCATATGACTGTTTTAAGGTCCTTATTGGCTAATTCCATCATCTTTATCATTTTTTTATCTGTTTCTATTGATTGGTTTTTGTCCTGGTTATAGGTCATATTTCCCTACTACTTTGAATGCCTGATTATTTTTATTAGATACTGAACATTGTGAATTTTACATTGTTGCGTGCTGGATTTTGTTATATTTCTTCAAAGAGTTTTGACATTTGTTCTGGCATGCAGTTTAGTTACTTGGGATCACTTTGAGACTTGCTTCTAAGATGTATTAGGACAGGTCTGTTGCAGCCTTTAATTTATGGCTAATTGAGCCCCTTAGTAAGGGGACTCTCCACTCTGGCTGATGAGAGCATAAATTATTCCCACCCCTGTGTGAGCCCTGCAAATTATTTGGCCTACTGCTTTCTAGTCATTCTTTCCCTCCTTTTATGGAATTTTACTTTATGCATGTGTAGATTAGTGTTCAGCAAAGACATGAAGGAATTCCTCTTCAGTACTCTGCCCTATAAACTCCAGCTTCCTTGAGCTTCCTTGAACTCTTATCTCTGTCCCCTCAGATCAGCTAGACCACTGTGCTCTGTTCTAGTTCCCCATCCCCAAGCTGCAGCTTGGAAACTGCCTCCAGGGACAATTGCAGCGCTTATTACCTCATTTGCGTGTCTCTTTCTGGGATCATAGCCTGAGCTTCCTGTCTGAAAACAGTTGTATCATGTATTCCTGTGGCAGGTAATCCTTAATGGGTGGAAGTGAAGGTGCCCCCTCCCCAGTCTATTTTTGATGCATAGATTAGGGGTGTGGTTTGTGATAAATCTAATATCTATATAATACATTCAAAGTTGTGATTAGATCTTGCTTTTTGTTTTCTTAACCATTTTTCCATGCTGGTAGAGTCCACATAACCACCTTTTTCTAATGGTTGCAAAATATTCCTTTGAAAAATGTCCCAGAGTTTATTAAGTCATATCACGGGGTTGAGCATGTAGAAGAGATTGGAGAATTCTCTAGGTGAGAAAAAGGTGGCTCTGGCCTCTAAGGCCTGATTGCCTTTAATTGAGAAGACTGCAAGATGCCTGGCAACCCTGAGCAAGTGTCCTGGACCATTCCTCTCCTTAGGGTATGCGACCCCAACCAAGGTACAAATATGCACAGAGAAACAGTACTAGGAACCAGGTTCATGGCAGAGAATAATGTGGAAACAGCACAGGCCAGAACCCCAGGGCTTGAGCGTGGTCATCAGCCTGTGGTGTGCTGTACGGTGGGAGACGGTGGCCATCTCAGAATGACGAGGACGTGGCTGAGACCACTCCTGTTCAGAACTGATTCTTAGAAAGGCCAAGGAGCAACCAGTAGGAGAGGAGAACGGGCACGTGCCAATTATTTAGAACTGGATGCAACTGTATATGTGCAAGTTAATAATTAAGGGAATATTTGGAAGAGGCATCTAGGAACCGGGGAACCTCAGATTTCACGTCCCAGTCCTGCCAGTTTTCTGTGTAATCTTGGACAAATCCTTTGCCTTTCGTTTTCTCTACCTTAAGTAAAAGTGTTGAGAATTTAGTACTTCCTGTCGTATAGGACTTGGGCTCTGTTTTGTTCATTTTATTAGATTCCCAGTAAATGTACTAAAAAAGACAAAGATCACACTTGAAGGAAGTAAGAGTGAGAGGAGTGTTCGGCTGCTTGGGGTGCAGCTGCCGCCCTCCACCGCCCCACCTCAGAACTGGGATGTCGTGGCTGTGTATAGGTGCAGGGTCTCAGATTCCTGTTTGCTGCGAGCTCACGCCCTACCTGGCACTGTGTTCAGCTCTCTACCTGCGGAGGCTCTTCTGAGACCTTCCGGCCACTGTGTAATGTCCGTCCGTTTATCTTCCTTTTTCCAAATGAGGAAGATGAGGCCTTGCAAGCGGTTGTCTAAGGGAGGGCCGGGAACTGGCCCAGGCCTGGCTCCCAGGAGCCACGCTTCGCCTGCACCCCCGCGCTTTGTTGCTGGTCTCAGTGGTGAGCCTCTTGCCCTGCAAGGCGACAGACTGTCCCCTTCTGTCCACAGCGGACAACGAGAACAACATTGCCTCCAGCCGGTCCCGATCGCCGCCCGCTGTTGTGGAGGAGAAGTGGAAACCTCCGGCCCAGAGGAACAGTGCTAATAACAGTAGGTCTTGGCCCCGGGGGCGCCCGGGTGGCTCGCGGCATCCTGCCCCGGGGACCCTGCAGCCCACGCTCTCGCGGCTCCCCTCTGCCCACCTTCCCCACCACCAGCGTCCACCATGATGGTGCAAGGCACTGCCTGGCAGATGCAGAAGCCCTTCTACACCTGAGGCCTCACTGGCAGGAGTGCCCCACCTCACGGAACGGGCAGGAGGAGACCCGGGAGAGGAGGCGACTGGTCTGTGGGCAGAGAGCAACAATTAGCGGCAAACTCATCACTGGAATCCATCTCTGCACAATTTCTGTTGGCTTCTTTCCCGGCCCAGTGGCCCCATGTGTTTATTGGCCAGAGAGCAATTCCTGTGTCGAGGAAGTGGTCAGACTAGTTGTCTAGGTAAAGAACTTACAGTGAGTATGTTGCACACCTATTGACGCCTGTTCTGTTGCCGTGCCCCTGAGAGGCATAACTAAGCAATCCTAGAGCTTTTGTTGAAGCTCGCCGGCATCACAGGTTTGTGTGCAGGGTGAAATCTAGTCATCACCCCTAATTCCAGTTGCTTAGAGCATCCGGCTGCTGCCAGACCCAGAAGCCTTGAATGCAGGACTAATCATATCTCCCTTTGTGTCTCCCGCCAGCCGCGACCGGTGGTTTAACCCCCAACAACAGCATGATCCCCGAGAAGGAGCGGCAGAACATCGCAGAGCGGCTGCTGCGGGTCATGTGCGCCGACCTGGGCGCGCTGAGTGTGGTCAGCGGGAAGGAGTTCCTGAAGCTGGCCCAGACACTGGTGGACAGCGGTGCCCGCTACGGGGCCTTCTCAGTCACCGAGATCCTGGGCAACTTCAACACGCTGGCGCTGAAGCACCTGCCGCGCATGTACAACCAGGTGAAGGTGAAGGTGACGTGTGCCCTGGGCAGCAACGCCTGCCTGGGCATCGGCGTCACCTGCCACTCGCAGAGTGTCGGCCCCGACTCCTGCTACATCCTCACGGCCTACCAGGCCGAGGGCAACCACATCAAGAGCTACGTGCTGGGCGTGAAGGGCGCAGACATCCGCGACAGCGGCGACCTCGTGCACCACTGGGTGCAAAACGTGCTGTCGGAGTTTGTGATGTCGGAGATCAGGACGGTGTACGTGACGGACTGCCGGGTGAGCGCGTCCGCCTTCTCCAAGGCCGGCATGTGCCTGCGCTGCTCGGCCTGCGCCTTGAACTCGGTGGTGCAGACCGTGCTGAGCAAGCGGACACTGCAGGCCCGCAGCATGCACGAGGTCATCGAGCTGCTCAACGTGTGCGAGGACCTGGCGGGCTCCACGGGCCTCGCCAAGGAGACCTTCGGCTCGCTGGAGGAGACGTCGCCGCCACCCTGCTGGAACTCGGTCACGGACTCGCTGCTGCTGGTGCACGAGCGCTACGAGCAGATCTGCGAGTTCTACAGCCGGGCCAAGAAGATGAACCTCATCCAGAGCCTCAACAAGCACCTGCTCAGCAACCTGGCGGCCATCCTGACACCGGTGAAGCAGGCAGTCATCGAGCTGAGCAACGAGAGCCAGCCCACCCTGCAGCTGGTGCTGCCCACCTACGTCAGGCTGGAGAAGCTCTTCACGGCCAAGGCCAACGACGCGGGCACCGTCAGCAAGCTCTGCCACCTCTTCCTGGAGGCGCTCAAGGAGAATTTCAAGGTGCACCCGGCGCACAAGGTGGCCATGATCCTGGACCCGCAGCAAAAGCTGCGGCCCGTCCCGCCCTACCAGCACGAGGAGATCATCGGCAAGGTCTGCGAGCTCATCAACGAGGTGAAGGAGTCCTGGACTGAGGAGGCGGACTTCGAGCCCGCTGCCAAGAAGCCCCGCTCTGCCCCCGGCGACAACCCGGCCGCTCAGGAGGACGACCGGCTGGGGAAGAACGAAGTCTATGATTACCTGCAGGAGCCGCTCTTCCAGGCCACGCCGGATCTCTTCCAGTACTGGTCTTGCGTCACCCAAAAGCACACAAAACTCGCCAGGCTTGCCTTCTGGCTCCTCGCGGTTCCGGCGGTGGGGGCCAGGAGCGGGTGTGTAAATATGTGCGAGCAAGCGCTTCTCATCAAGAGGAGGCGGCTGCTGAGTCCAGAAGATATGAACAAACTCATGTTTCTGAAATCCAACATGCTTTAAGACTTGACTTTGGGAAACGAATCAAAACAAGAAAAATAAAGAAATGAGAAAAGTAAAGAAAAAAGCGAAAACAGAGAAGAGAACGCTAGAAGAAGGAAAAAAAACACAACACTGTCACAAACTAAAGAAAAGGAATTTAAGTTCTAAACACTGTGGACCTCATCATAAATGCCCCCTGGAAACTTAAGTGCTTTTTTCCGTGTGTGTGTGCCTGGGTGGACACGCCTGCACATACACGCATGTGTGGGGACACGTGCTGTGCATGTG